>JANHFL010005684.1:54235-69161 GCA_032468155.1 Oxyrhabdium leporinum | reverse complement strand
TGTCTTTCTTTCTTTCTTTCTTTCTTTCTTTCTTTCTTTCTTTCTTTCTTTCTTTCTTTCTTTCTTTCATAACATTTTTGGTAACAGGTTTTTAATGTAGCAATTGTCTTTACAGAAAAAATGTCCAGGAATAGTCAATTTTTATGGATTTCTGAAAACATTAGCTTAGTATTTAAGGCTACAGTTTAAATTCACACCATTGGTCTGAACTATGCACATTTCAGCTTAACAAGGAGGATACTGCAAAAGTCACTGATTTTTTTCAATCTGAATCTTCTGTTCAACAGGTATTTGGATCATACAATGAATTTTTACCAAGGCTGTGTTCTTGACTGTGATTTTCCTCTATTTTAGAAAGTGCTTGGTAGCTCAGTGACACTACAGATAATCCTTGACTTACAACCAGAAATGACCTCAAAACCTCTGTTGCTAAGTGAGGCAGTTAAGTGAATTGCATCTCATTTTATGATGATTATTATTGTTTTTTGCTGTTTTTCCTTTATTGTTGCTCTTTATTCTCTGCATAGAATCTTCTTAGATTCTGCATGTTCACAGTTTTGGGACACCTCTGTATCACATTCGTATAAGGAATAGGAGTGGTTGGTATTAGTCAACACAATTATTTGCTGATTCAACTTTGAAAACTTTCCTTCCCAAAAAACTACTGTGTGCATTTCTTTATTTTTTTCCCCAATTTCTTAGCTAGCTCTAGCAGTACTACGAACAGTTGCCAGTAATTTTAAAAAAATGGAGAGGAAAACTGCATTTGGTGGGGAGAAACACTCATAAGGTAAAGACTGCTCTTTCACAACAGATCCTGAACCTATCCTGTGCTTTAAGGGTTGTATCTGAAAACATCATCTATTTGTTCCAAATACTGGAAGTAATTACTAGGAATTCTGTCTTTTTTTAATTAGAATTTGAAATGATTGCATAACCGTCCTGAACCTGCTAGATTTAAATTTGCACAATTTAACCACTACATGTACTGGAAATGTAATCTTGATCATTGCATTGGAGAAGGAGTTAATGGCTTGGAAAGACTAAAAGTAGAAACTAGCTAGGGACCAAAGTTTCTTCTGTAAGCAGTTTATACATTTTATATAATTCTGTTACTGTAAATAAACTACATTATTGTTGTTCCACTGAAAGTCTCAGGCCAATTTATAAAGAACAAATATAACTTCTGCAAATTCCAGCCAGCCATTCCCTTCTGTCAAGGGAAACAAATCTTATAACTGGTTGTTGACCTCTAGTGATAGTCAGTGAAAAGCACTGAACACTGAATATCTGGATTCAGAGTTAGTGTCAGGCAACTGAAATATAAGACACAGCCTGGTGGTCCATATTAAAGTGCAATCTATCAGTTCTGAGTGGATGAAAAGTATACACAAATTAAGAAAACTATTGGTGGATGCAGACCCGCCATACAGTTGTGGATGTTTCTCATTTAATTTTCCCTCACATTGAGTGCTATCCATTTACACAAACCACCAATGGTTCTTCTTAATACATGGTCTATCGAGCTGGTCAACTCTAAACAGATGCTTTAAACAAGGGGGAGCTATCCACTTGCCAAAAAGCCTGACATGCCACCAAGTATGAGTTTGAAACTATGGCTAAATCAATGTGCTGTTTCTGAATCCATGATTTTTCTGTTGAGACGTTGCTGAACTGAACTTTTGGGTTGTTTTTGAATAAAGGAAATATCGTGCTCTTTTGTAAGATCATTTAATCTGTCCAACATGGACTAGCTCACAGATTGAAGGAACAGAGGAGGGTCTCAAGATGAAGTAAGAGATAGTGAAGTAAGAGTTGTGTTTTTGGCTAAGTTGTCAGGGAATGACAGTGTTCATAGTGAGTCAACATGGCCAGCAAAATCCAGAAGTGGCTGTAGAGTTCTTATCCCCATCCTCCAAGTAATACAAAACAATGAAAAAATATAGCCATGTAAATCTCCTTGTCAGTAGAAGCAGTGGAATAGCTGTACTGGGTCAGTGTTCCGAGTAACGCATCCATAGGAATCAGAACTCCAAGGAAGAAACGTTCCCCAGAGAACGTGTTTATTGGACATGTCATATTGGCACAGCTAATGAAAACCAACTCTACACATTTCCTGCAGTTACCATATAGTTAAAAGAGCAAGGGCTCCCCCCCCCAAGTATCACAAGTCACATTGTCCAATCAAAGCAGGTGGAGGACTCCCTCGATTACTTCTGCTGCTCCTCCAACTGCCAGCTGTTGGGATACCGTGGTTCACACAGGAGAGTGAACTTTATTTTGTCTATGAGCCAGTCTAGCTATTTCCCCCTCATCCTCCCCCCATGGTGCCTGGCAACTGTGAAGCAGCACAAGATGGTTTCAGCCAGGTTCGATTCAGAAATTGACAGAATGGTGATGACAGATGACAGAGCCAGCAATCCACTGCTAGAAGAACCTGGGTCTCTTCCCCGGTTCAAACATCTTTCTGTGCGTTCTTCAAATGCTTAAAAAAGAGTACTAGTTCTGTGTTGAAAAAAACAGATTTCAAAAAGAGTGCCACTAATATGTATAAAAGGATGAAACCTGACATATTTTGGAAATATGCCCTACACAAGCTGATGCCTTTCTAGAGATTAGATGTACAATCTATCCTGCAGGCCAAGCAAAAATTATTACTGAGGACATTGCCCTGGGACCAGAGAAGATGCAATAACCTAAAATGGTGATTAGAATCTGGGCTGGTCCCAACCCAAAACTGTATCATCATCACTTTTGACAAAGCATGCTACATCATGTTGATGGTAAAAGAGAAAAGAGAGAATGCATAACTGTAGAGCTGGAACAGCTAAAGATAACTTTAAGCTTACTGAGTTGTCATGAAGACGTATCATATAAAAACGATCATTGGGGCACATTCTTAACAAGGTTAGAGTGACCTGAGGATGAGCCCTAAATGTTCTCTGAATAAACCCAGATTAGTCAGGTTATTTTTTACAAATTGCCATTTGATGATTTGATCACGTCCCTAATTCTCGGCTTCTTAATGAAGTTGGAAACACAGGGAAGGAAGTCTGTTTTTTAGCTATTCCTGTCTCTCCCTGTAGCTTTATACACCATCCTTCCTATTCCTCCAGGCTGGCCCTTCTTTCAAAGCAGGAGCCCAAAATTTTGCAGAGGGAAAGACGTAGAGTAACAAGTGACCCAGGCACTTTTATCAGCTGGATAAAGCTTTCTTTATTTGAAGTTTTCTTTAAAAGACTTGGACATGTCAAATCTTCTGATCCATCTTTCACTAACTTGAAACGTAAGCAATCAGTATTAATATTCTGTTCGTTCTTCCGTCCTACTAATGGAGAACTTTAATAAACCAATCAAAATCCCATTGTAATGTTTCACTTAAAATCTTTTCTCCTTTTAAAGGTACCCATTAAAAAAAAGAGGTATGTGCCCGAAGCTGCAATATTGTTTTAATCCAGATTTGGTTCTAAACAATGCAAAATGAAGATGAAGATGGTTCTTTCCCTCTGTCTCTACACATCTATATCAAAGCAATCAGCACAAATGAAATTATAAGTGGTCCTCTTAAGTAGCATGACACTAGCAGGGCCTGTGTGCGTATTTGAATGAATCTGACCTTTTACATTCCGATATGCTGTAGCTGCTAATAATTTTTTTTCCAGAAATGGAAGTAGAAAGAAATATTACTAATACTTTAGAAAGATGTATGTTTTCTGCCCGCAATGAAATAAGAAAGGTCAAATTCACTCATCTCTCTCTCTCTCCCTCTCTCTCTTTTTTAATATTGTCTAACTTCTCACCCCTTTGTTATAGTAATGAAATTTAAGATATCCTTCATGATATAACTGTGAGGGAGGGAAAGGCCTAAATTACCTTCATCTGGCGTCATTCCAGCATGCTATAAATGAGGTAATTGTCCTTGACTATAAAATCTGCATTTTCAAGACTTAATTGCTTTCATTACATCTTTTTTGTAATTCTATTAATTTAACTGAATGGAGCGTTTGGTTTTATGGTTAAAAATTAGCATTAAAGAATGGTACATCTAAATAGAATTTTAATATTTGTACCAGACCCCAAGTACAACTATCTCTCAGGATCTAGATAATTTCAGAAGAATAAAATAACAGCGAGGGTCCTTTAGGTCAACAAACTGGTTTTCTTTAGGTGAATATTAATAGAACTCGCTATTACTAACGGAGTGCAGTCATGTGACAAATAATGTTGTAGATTCCGAGAAATCATTAAAACTGGGCTGGCTTTGGTCCCTTTTCTTAAACCATATTCATGAGCAGAAAGTACATTACCCAAGCAACACCCCCAATTTGAATTGTTGCTTATCTCACGGTTGAATATCCTGTGTGTAAATGCAGTTGCAAAGCCGTTGAGGCTGATTTTGAACATGGTTGCATTTTTACTTAGCATTCAAACTCCAAGGTGCAAAAAACAATTCCTGGCTCATTATATTCCGCATATCTGTTATGGAAATGTTTTCTTTGCATTCTCTAGAATCCTCTTGGCCATTCCAAAAACACGTGGCTGTTTTCTTAATTGCCTTGTCTTTTAATGCGGAACCTTTCTGGAAGATTAAGCAAAGGGCCTTGATGCAGCAAATACCGCCTGATCTTTCAGCCAAGCAACACTACAGCCCTTGCCAACATAAACCTTTCTGTGCTTCCCCCCCCTCCTATATTTTTGTTGAGCAACACATTTCTGATGGACCGAGTTTCTGCCCATTTTCCAAAAAGATTAGAGAAGCAAATAAATTTGAGGCCATGAATCACTGCTTTAAATCAATGAAAATAAACCTTAAGAAGGTGGTTGTAGGGCCACGGGTCACTGACCCCCTATAATAGGAGCTAGGTATAACATGTTGCAATGGCAAGGCTTTACTTAATTAAAATACAATAACTACTTGTCCTAGTTACATGACAATCATCATTCATCCATGATAACACTACAACCTTGTATGTAACCTATCTTCCTTTTTGTCTATCACTTTGCACATGACCTAAATTTATTCAGCCTAAGTCAATGAAAATGTATTGAAACAACTAGTTATGACATGGTAGCAGCCTTCCAATATTTGAGGGGCTGCCACAAAGAAGAGGGGTTCAACCCATTTTCCAAAGCACCAGAAGGCAAGACAAGAAACAATGGGTGGAAATTAACCAAGGAGAGAAACAACCTAGAGCTAAGGAGAAATTTCCAACAGTGAGAACAATTAATCAGTGGAACTGTTGGAACAGCTTGCTTCCAGAGGTTGTGAGTGCTCCAACACTGGAGGTTTTTAAGAAGAAACTAGACAGCCACTTGTCTACAATGGTATAGGGTCACCTGCTTGAGCAGAAGATTGAACTAGAAGACCTGTAAGGTCCTTTCCAACTCTGTTATTCTGTTATAGTTGGTTATGAGCACAGCATTGAAAGAACTGAAGGAGCTGGTTAGGGAGCAATCATAATGGAGAAAATCTATCTAGGTGGTCACTAAGAGTTCACTTGATGGCAAATAATCAATCAACCATCTTGACATGGGTAAGAAGAGACAACCTTTTTTTGACAATCCTCCACTTCTTTATATTTTAGACAGAAATATGCCAGAAGGGAATGACTGACTCATTAAAGGTGATACTTGCTTGATATAGTCTTTTTCAATTGCTTTCTTTTTCTTAAGAAAATTCCAGTTTGATGAAGATTGGATGAATTCATGAAATCTCCTCTCTGTTTCAACAATATCAGGCACTCCCTTGAGATACCACGTCAGGCTGGCATTACACATCAGTGGTGTTTGACGATTCAGTATTGCAGGTTGGGGCTGGAGGGAAATCAAATGTCTTAACTATGGCAATTAAGTAAAAGATTAAACTAATCCTTTGCCTATCATGATATATAAAGGTGAAACAAAATTTTAATGCTCTCAGTAGATTAACGAATCTTGACTGTTTAATTATACAAATTTTAAATGACCAATTAATTACATTTACATACATTAAACAACAAGCTTTCTGGGATGTCTTGGATTAAGCTTCAGAGCAGCAAAACTATTTGTAAAGGTGTGTCTAAGTATCCTTTAAAGCA
Source organism: Oxyrhabdium leporinum (assembly GCA_032468155.1). Lineage (NCBI taxonomy): Eukaryota > Metazoa > Chordata > Lepidosauria > Squamata > Cyclocoridae > Oxyrhabdium > Oxyrhabdium leporinum. The sequence goes on along the minus strand of JANHFL010005684.1, from coordinate 63,084 downwards.
GTGTTTCTCAACAGTGTCAACTTGAAGAGGTGTGGACTTCAACTCCCAGAATTCTCCAGCCAGCTATACCTTTTCAAATTGCTAAGGTTGAGAAACACTGCTTGAAAGTATTTAATATAATGTGCTAAATTAATCAACTGAAAATAATTTTTTTGAATATGACTCTCAATTCAGTCTATAAAATGTGAGTATTAGCATTCTTGAGTAAGTATGCATCAGATGGCATTATTTATCCAATATATGTTGTCTATACACATATGCAAAATACACGTACGCATCAAAGAAAACTCCTAGAAGGGTAAGGAATTGGAGATTGCCCTCCTGGAAGAGAAAGAGGAAAGGACACAGTGGCAGGAATTGTTCAGTAGGAAGAAATCATAGCTAATGTAAAAGTATCCTGGCCTAGAAATAATTAAGCTGGTTTAGAGTCAAGCTGGCATGAGCCGAGGGCAATATCTTAAAAGATAAGTGCACTTATACTGTATGCCCTGTAAAAATTCTACATTAACACATGAACTAAATTATATTTTAATTTCCCCATAGCAGAATAACAAAGTAACACAATTGGAAGGGGCCTTGGAGGTCTTCTAATCCAAACTCCTGCTCAGGCAGGAAGCCCTATACCATTTCAGACAAACTGCTGTCCAATCTCTTCTTAGAAAGTTCCAGTATTGGAGCTCTCACAGCTTCTGTGACATGACTGTGACCAAAATAATTGAGCCTCCTTGCCTTCCTTCAAATGTTAAATGGGAAAATGTGGAAAGGAAAGAAGTTGTTTCCAAATCTCACTGAGACAGTGCACTGGTGGAAAACCAAACATAGTGATGTCCATGTCCACTGAGTAATGCCATCCATTGCCAAATTTAACTCAAATAATGTGGGAAATGCTCAGAAAGCTGTACAGCGTGTCTCTGTTATTTTGAAAGAAATTATGGAAGAACTTCTCAGGTATTCTTCACCTGTGAAATGGTTTTCCTCACGCTTACATTAACAGGGTGGTTCAAAGCCTAATTTTGGGGAATAATAAGGAGCTGCTTAATGATACAATAATAGGGTCTGAGAATAAAGGCTAGTCTAGCATTGCCAAGTTTCTATCTGCCAGTACAAAATTGCTCAGTCTTTTGCTGCGTATTATCTGCACATACATAAACATGCTTCTGTACATAGATTGCATTATCTGAATTGCATGCATTCATCACACCGAGCATAAATAATATTTATGTTCCCACTGTACTTCATTCAAATAATTCTGTGAATAAATAAACCTGCTTTCATTGTATCAAATTAGCCAAGCAATAACAAATTATTTTATTGTTAGCCATATTTGATTAAGAATCATGAAATAGAGAAATCTTATTTAGTGGTCTCACACTTCATGCTACTGTTCATTTAATCATGGGTTATTCAATAACCATAATCAACAGGATTTGGGCAATATATCAAGGTTTTGTGCAATGCACTATTGTAATCATAATCAAGGATATTATAACTCAGAAGAGCAGATTTGCATAACATAATGAGCCGTGGTGGCACAGTGGTTAGAATGCAGTACTGCAGGTTATTTCTGCTGACTGCGAGCTGCCTGCAGTTTGGCAGTTCGATTCTCAACGGGTCAAGGTTGACTCAGGCTTCTATCCTTCCGAGGTCGGTAAAATGAGGACCCAGATTGTTGGGGGCAAGATACTGACTCTGTAAACCGCTTAGAGATGGATGTAAAGCACTGTGAAGCTGTATATAAATCAAAGTGCTATTGCTATAATAAACTAAATTCAAACAAATCACAGTATGCTTTGGCACACTGTGACAACGAGTTATTTAGATTTGGTTAAGAAAAGGGAACAATGGATGTACTATACTTATCCATCTCAGATTTCACACATGATCTCAAAGTCTGCCTTGCTATCAAGAGTGATCCATGGAGATTCTCTGAAAATTGCAGGGCATGTGAAGAGCTTTAAAGGGCCATCTTCTGACAGATAGGAGAACCTATCAAATATTTGATAAGTTCTCCAGCCCAAGTCTTTACAAATACAGAACCATCAAATGGAAAACAGTGGCCTTAAAGGCCGCCATGAACATTAACGATGTGGGGAGCAGATTGAATAGGCAAAGAAATTATCTGATCACTGTCTTCACTCTTCTGGTAAGATAAATTGTGTCATCCACTCAAATAATAGTAATTGTTCCTCCATTTGCATCTCTTAATTACTATTGGCAGACTGAATGCAAATCTAAGCTATCTTTCATCCTCTTCTTTTATAGTGATGCTTAAGTGCCTTGCCATGAAGGCAACTAGACTGCTAAAGAAGCTGCTGATTATTGTTAAAATTTACCTATTATTTTATTAGAGATAAATAGTAACAATCTATGTCCAGTAATGGTATTTGTCATTCTTTTTATCTTTATCATTGCTTCTGTTCAAATTGTGCCATGCAGTGCATCCAGGGATGGCAATTCCACTGTTAAGAGATCCTGAAAGCAACTATTTTTCTCTCTTCTCAAATCAAGAGAGATAGCATTGGCTACATCATGCCATCACACTGAGCACCAAGGGTTGACAATCAGCAAGTCCACATTTGAGATCCAAGTGCTGCTGTGTGACAGGGTGAGCTCACGTCCTTCACTCCAACTCCTGCCCATCTAGCAGTTTGAAAGCATGTGTTCAAATGCAAGTAGATAAATAGGTACCACTTTGGTACCTTAATGAAAGGAGACTCCAGTGGGGTGTCTCCCTGGCAACAGTGATGTTACAGCCTCATCTTTTAACCCAGAAACGTCTCGGTGCTTCTGACACAAATGGGACAGGGGATGTGTGAACATGGTGTAATGACTACTTCTGATTGGAAGGACTGAAAAGGCTTAATTCCATTATGATTTATTCGTTTTAGATCATAATGAAGAAATGCATCCAAAGTTTTAAACCAAAAATAGCTTATTTTATATAATGATATTATAAAATTTAATCTTAAACAAAGCTTTTTTCTCAGTCCATAATAACAAATTGTTACCAACAGCCAGCCATTGGGATTGGAATAATAAAAAGGGTTACAAAGAGATGAGGATCAACACATATTTTCCCCAGTCTAGTGCAGTGCAGTGTCACAAATATTAATCTGTATCAATGTATATTTTTCAAAAGAAAGATTCACTAATTGGTCGCACATTTCTTATGGAGCCATTGGATGAAAACGGCTTTGTTGTGCAAACAGATCATCATCAGCTTTCTCAACTGTGCATTATAATATAATTAGACTACATTATTATTCTGCATTATGAATGAAAATCACACAGGGCATCCATTTTGCATGGTCTGATACCCATTAGGCTTCAGAGCAACATGATTGTTTCCCCTATATGAAAAAATATCTGGAGCATGCAAAAGGTTGGTTTCTGTTTTTGCTAGTGAAATACTCACAGCTGTTTGATTATGGCAGCGGCCACTAATTCCAGTCCAAATCTCACATATAGTCATCTGGTTCATGTTTTTCTTCATTTTAGACTTACTATTTTGTGTGCAAAAGCTATTGTTATCATTGTACAATTTTCAACAACAATTACAACGTCCTCAATTCCGTTGAACAAATGGATCTAGGGTGCAGTACCTGTGGAGGAACTGTTTGTTCAACATATATATATATATATATATATATTCTTTGAAAAGGAAAGCAAAGAATTTTTCTTGTTTGTTGATTTGCTTGCTGTTCTCTCACTTAAAAGGAATTTTTCAAATACGGGCAGTCTTCAACATATGACCATAATGGAGCCTGCCTAACAGTTGTAAAATGGATCAGTCATGTGACCAATCTGATTTTATGACCTTTTTTACAGTGGTCATTAAGTGAACACCATGGCCATTAGGTGAGCCAAATGGGTGTAGTCTTGCTGAAAACAAGAAGTAAGGACTGGTTGTTTTTTTTTAGCAAAACAGTCATAAAATGTGATCGGGTGACTGCAGGATGCTGCAAAGAAGCTATATGCCAGATAGCCATATTACATATTACAGAGGCCCAACCATCAGAACTTTGAATCCAGGTCATAAGTCCCCTATTGGGGGTTGGTTGTAACTTTGAATGATCACTTAGTGACTGGTTCTAAGTCAAGGAGTATCTGTAATGAGGATAAAAAAAACAACTCCTGCAGGGCATAGGTGGTAAGAGCCAACAGACCAATGGACAGAAGAGGGCAACATCTTCCTCCAGGAAGTTTTGTAACCAATGAAACATTAGAGAATATTGAACATGAAAAACGGGAAAATGAGAGTTGGGAAGTGAGATGCTCAGGATGGATAAAATGGAGAGTAATTCTTCCTACTATTATAGTTCTTTTCCAACGTCCCAATGAAACATGGGGCCGGGGTGGATAACTATGTCTAGTATATGACCTATAAACTTCAACTCCCTGAATTCCTGAACCTGCCATGGAGAGAGAGAGAGAGAGAGAGACAGACAGACAGACAGACAGACAGACAGAGACAGAGAGAGAGAAGAGACAGAGAGAGAGAGACAGAGAGAGACAGAGACAGAGAGACAGAGAGAGAGAGAGAGAGAGGTTTAAGCTTAATCTAATGACACTGTAGCTTAAAAAAGTCTATGGAAGAGAGAGGGGTGTGTGTTCCCTTTGGCTCTGCCTTCTGTCCAACGAAAAACTTGAATCAATGAGACCATAACAAGACTTCAGTGTGAAAGAGAAGGATAGAACTGGTGAGAGTTGGAACAAAAGTTATATTTTTAAGTCCCCTGTTGAGGAGGGTTTTTGTGCATGTGGAAAAAGAGAGTGCACAGTCACTCTGCTTGGCTCTAAACTCATTAGTATCCAGCAAGTTTCTACTCTAAATGACAAAGAGTTTCACTGTCACCAAAGAGAAATTGCTGCTGACCTTAGACCCCTTTTTGGAAACTAAAATAATGGAGCACAGGAGCAGGGTTTGATATTTGACCGAATCCTACACAATTATCATGCATGTGTATATAATAAAATTAATTCTGTGTCTCTGCCTTGTAGCCTGGGGCAAGCAACGTACAATCAGTTTTGTATGTATAATAGATCACAGAGTTGTTCATGAATAATACAAATGCACTGAGCAGATACTGGTGAGCGAGGATGTTTGTCTTTGCATGGAATCGAAGCGAACATGTAATATTGTGATAATATATATTTGATGAATTCAGGTCTGGCTTGGCTTTGCCATAGTCTGCTAATTCCTCGACGAGGGTTGCCACAATAATTGAGTTTTCAATAACATTATGATTATTTTCACATGATAATTTAATTGTAGGCATTTTTTTAATATTGTAATATTGTAGATTTGTGATTATTACACATTCGCATGCAGATCTTGGTGGTGACTTCGAGCACATCTTATATTGATAACTTAATTTTCCCATATTATTGCATATATTTTGGGAAGACAAAAAAAATCATTAATGCAAACTAAAAAAAAAAGAAGCCTTTTTAGTCATTCTGCTTTCGCTGTAAACGTCTGAAATGTCTGGTCATTTTTCAGATAGTAATGCTGAGAGAATAATCCAAGATTAATCTTAGATTTATTGAACAGTATAATGATCAAGCATCTAAATTTAATTATTTTACGTGCAATCAGACACATACATCCCCCACCCTGCCCCCCCCACACACATACACACACAGATTTTAAAAGAAATGTACAAACCACTAACTCTTTTGTGTGTCCACTTTGTTTTCCTATACATTGGGCTTTTGTGCTTCCAATTAAAAAAAAAAGCAAATCGATTTCTGAATCAAATATTCCTACCTTCAGAAGTACAAAAACGTCGTCCATTTTACCGTCCATGTTATTAGGAACAATATTCTGGTCTAATGGTTGTTTCCATTTTTTTTTTATCAATGTACAAAAAAAATGTTTATCCTTGCAATGCCCTGCAACATAGACCAGTTCTGTAGAGATCTTCCCCTAATTTACTTAATGGTTCATGCAAATTATCTAGCTTTTGTCCTTTGACAAGCAAAATTCTCTAATGCAAGTTTTTAATATGTAAATTTTACAGGATTTTGATGCTTTTACTGTACAGTTTGGTCAGAGAAAGGTGAGTACCACTGGGTCTCTTTTCATGGTTTACCTTCCTGATAGGTCTCTGCTGTGTTTCCTTTGCAGTGATCTTGGGAGATACTTGTCTGCAGATGCTTTACAATATCCATATTTCTATTCCGTTTGCCAATTCCCGAGTTACTCTACAACTATTCTGTGGCACAGAAGTATTTTTTACAAAAGTTCTCGTCCTGCAGTATCCCTTGCCCTAGAGATAAAATCTATACCATAATTCCTGATATGTGGAAAGATTCTGAAAACCTGGCTATTCTGAAGAAAATTTGGAAATTGAAATTTGAGCTGCTGGTAGCATCCAGGGTTATCGAGGACATAAAGCAGCATAAATTTTTAATGCTGAATTGATCATAGATGTCTATGCTTGGGTTGTTTAATTGGCCTTTGATTACTGTACTCGTATTATTGTGTTATTATCTTTTGCTTATGGGTTGGAGTGGGATTGAAGTCAAATAAAAGCACTGGCAAACAAATCAATACATAAATAAAACTGAAGTTTTCTGAAAGGAGTTGACTTTTCAAGCCCTTCTAAATGTTATTGTCAAACTGTAACGTTTCATATGACCCTGGCGAGGATATACAGTATATAGGACACGTGTATTCTTTATTTAATATTAACTTGTGTCATTAAAACTGAATTAAATTCCTTATTTTTTTATTTATTAAATTAGGCATCCCTGGTGCTCTCTTAAGCTTAATTATTTTCTTGCAGATGTTTCTTTACCCTAACCAGGTAACTTCATCAGCACCGTTTGGGTAGTGGAAGACAACCAAGCTCAGAGTAATCTCTTTTAGTGGTATTCATTACATTTTTATGGTGCCCATCTCCCCTAAAAGGTGACTCTTAGTCTTGGTCTTGACTGCATCCACTTTTTCATTAGAATCAAAGGATGTTGCATAACCCTCGCCAAGAGACACAATGAGATTGACTTTGAAACATTCCAGATTATTACAGTTGACTTTATACTTCTTCCCTTCAGCACCCATCTTCTATGCATCATTGCAAATTGGTTTTTCCTGATGATTCCTGATGGGATTTCATGAAAAGATTTACAGATTCGGTGACTTTTTCCTGGACAAAGAAAGCTTTGACGTGTCTTTCAGCAGGAGAAGGCAACCTGACGTTTTCCAGATATTTAGGCTCCAACTCCAATAAATCTCAACCCTTTGGGAATGTGTATAGAATTTGCTCCTGGTTCCATCTTCTCCTGTTCCCTATCCCATAGCTAAAACAATAAGGGCAGGCAAAACTTTCAAAATAGACTTGTGGAAATGGTTTGTGCTGTCTAGTTATGGTGTGTATCTATGTAGTAGAGACAACTGAGGGAATATAGAATAGAACTATCCTCAAAGTGGGTATGCTTAGTTGGAACTCTGAACATGACACCTGAATTGCAGCATGTGGGTGCCAGCTAGAAAGGTTCACATTAGTTTCCAACCAGGCTCAAATCTATACACAAATTCCATTTTAAAATAGTGAATAACATTAAATTGAAAATCTAATGTGGTTATATCCCATAGTGTTAAAACAATACTATGATGGGAAAATCTAGTAAGGATACCAAGTGATTTTGCCTGTCACCAGAACCATATTCATATATTGATTTTTCAGCAATAGTATTTGAATATAATCATATTTTGACTTGGTATGAACATAATCTCTCTGGTTGACAATGATCTAAAATAGTTCCATGATTACTAAAAACTGGAGCTTTTGCCTATAGACCCTTAATATACAGGCAACAATTTTCATAAAACACATCTTCATATAAACTTGGGCCTTTGGAAAAGCTAGCAATGCTTCCATGAATCCTAAACTGGTTGTCTGAGTGGTGCAACATGACTTAGCAATCCTACGTCATAGTGACTAAAATCTTACAGTGATTTGGGAGCACGTCCCTTCATTGAACCCAATAGATTTTACATACAATTGCAAAAAGCTTTCTCTCTTGCATCATCTTGGTCCCATTTAGTTCTGTTTTCAGAGTGCATTCCTGTTCTTTTCATTATATTGGAAATCAAAAGACTGAAAGCTCTGGTGCTCTAGCTCTAATTACTGGTTATCAATCATTGTCAATTAATTATCAAAGATTTCTCTCCTGAGAATTCAGCTTCTTGTGACCTTCACTTAAAGGTATAACTGTTATATATAATTTGATAATTGTACAGATACAGGGAGAGGAAATATTCCAGTGATTCAGGTTCTTGAAACCTAACTATTTCCAGCTTTGGTGAGGAGGATTTTCAACTTGGATAGTGACAAACTTTTGATAAAGTTTGTAAATGTAGGGGTCTTTTATTTATTATTCTATCCACCTTACCTATGTGACTCTAGGCTGTTTTCAACTGTATAATGAAACCATTGAAAGACATTAATAAAGACATAGCCTAAAAGCTGGATGAAAAACAAGCTAAAATTTACCTGGAAAAGTAAATCAAATTAAAATTTGAAGGCAAGGAAGTTAACAGGATAGGAGTGGTATCTGGCCACTAACCATCCCCAGAGCTGCAACACACCTTAAGGCCCCTTTGCTAATTGCCAAAGTTAGGTCTTAACACATTTGGAAAAACTGGAAGAATCTGGAGGTTTCCCTCAGTTCTCTGGATAAGTTAGTCATATAGTGTTTGTGTGTGTGTGGGGGGGGGAGCCCTCATATCCAGGTCCAATCCCATGAAGGGATCCATTGGATGTAAAAGATAGATGATAGATAGATAGATAGATAGATAGATAGATAGATAGATAGATAGATAGATAGATAGATAGATAGAT
>JANHFL010005684.1:43141-54135 GCA_032468155.1 Oxyrhabdium leporinum | reverse complement strand
CCCCCCCCCCCCCAAACAGATGAAATTATGGGAATCATCTTATCATCCTAAATGGCCTTTGGGACGGTTAGCTATATTCTCTGGATTGTTTCAGGATGCAACTGGAACATTTGATTTCTGTTCTTTATTTGCTCTCCCTGCTTCCCTGCAAATTGATAGGAACAATTTGAGGAGTTTTTATTAACAGAATAACAGAGTTGGAAGTCAGAAGACTTTGGAGGTTTTCTAGACCAGCCCTCTCCTCAAGCCGTAAACCTTGTACCATTTCAGACAAATGGTTGTCCAATCTCTTCTTAAAAACCTCCAGTGTTGGAGCATTCACAACTTCTGGAGTTTCTTTTTATGCTACTGGTCTTCTTGTTAGGAAAGATTCATACACATTTTGCATTTCCTTCCATAAAATGTTTAGATATTTAGGGTAGAATTGCACATTGTGTCTAATGCAATTCCGCTATCAGAATTATCATCTATACCTTGCCACCTTTCAAATATCCTGCATTAAATCTGTCTCAAGGCAGGTCTACTCCAGATGTCATGGAGTTCAGTTCCCATTTCCCCCAGTCAGCATATAGTCAATGGCAAAGGATTGTGGGAAACACCATCCAGAATCCCTAAAACATACATATCTCTGTCTTGACCGGTGTCACGACATTGCTGTATATGTGATCACCCAAAAACCAATGATGAAAATTAAGATAAGGGTATGTCACTGAAGAAGATGCCGTTGTAATACGGAAGCAATATACTACACTGATAAAAGGAACAACAGGGGCACAATAAAAAGGACAACACATCTCAAAGGGCAGCTAAGAGGGAAACCCTGACTACTTACTCATTTACATATCGTGACATTTTACAGAAATATTGTAACATTAGCAACGGTATAATGAAATTCTGCCTATCAGCCATGGAAGGAATAATGTTACTGTAAAAGGTAACCTGTTTGCAGTTTGTTATCCAGAAAATATTCATGCCAAGAAACATACATTTCAGAAGAAGTATTAAAGAACTGGTTTTCCTCCCCTTTTCCTCCTCTTTTTAATTTTTTTTTCCCTCTTGGGTTATCCGTCTTCCCCTACAGATTTACTGCATGATCACTCCCTTTACATGCTAATTATGTGCAGGTCTGGTGAATTTGTTAGTGGTGACACTTCAGAGACCCCGTGGGACTCCAGCTCATTATGTAGCAATGTCCAGATATATCAGAAATTATTAGCTGTCATTAATCTGCTGTGGAAACATCGAGCGCACAACCTGAGAGAGGGCAGGAAATAGAGTACAAATGAAGCCTTGCTGGCCCTGGTTCCCAAAAGATTAAAGGGCAAACCAGGGGGGGAGGGAGCGGAGTATCCCTTTAAAGATCCCTTTGTGAGCAAATTTGCTAGAACGAAGCAAGAGAGACATCTGCACACGCATTGGATAAGTAGGTGGCGTAAAAGTTCATTTAAAGCTGTAACCAAACGAGGACAAAGAGGCCATCAGCAAAACTGTCAGGAGCCTTCCGCCCAGAAGCTGCCAGCATGGGCTTCACATCTTGGCTGGGTTAAAGAAGAAGACAGACTAGCATTCATCAGCTCCCTTTCATATTATTGCTATATATCAAATGTAAATGGACCAGCAGTTCATCTTATCATCACTATACCAGGACAGATGCCCTCCCATGCTTTCCTGCTCAGGAACCAAACATTAAGGAACAGGACAGATTGGTTTAGAAGTTTCGAATGGAATGATGACAATGCTGTCTTCTCATCCACCAGCATCTGCCAGCTTGAGACAACGGCACCACTGAGTCAGTTAGTAGGGCTGGCCTTGAAAAGCACTATCGAACAGAAGTAGAAGCACCATAAGAGTAGTTTTTCTCCACATTCCTTTGTTGTGTATGAAATCAGGAGGACGGTCGGACTTTTTTTTAGATTGATAAGGTTTATTAAAAGGCATTCGCTCTTGTGAACTCCCTTCATCAAGGACAGTCGGATGGCTAAACTGAGGTAGGATGGAGGACCTCCTGCTAGACTGAGTCCTACACTCTTTGAAGAAGAAACTGAAGAAACTAAACGGATGTCAACACTGAATTATAAAGTTGGAGCCTGGTTACCAAGTTACACTTTCACCGTAACCTTGTTAAAAAGATATAGTTAAAACACATAATTTTAACCAGGCCTTGAGAGATTGAAGATACTAGAATTTGCTGATTGAATAGTATTTAATAAACCTCTGTCTGAACTATTTATTTCTGCCTATCCAGTGAAATCAGACCAAGTGGGTGTATTCTGGGTCCCACCAATTAAACAGGTCATCTTTTGGGACCCAGAAAGTGTCTCTTCTCTGTTACAGAGCTTGCCGTCTGGAATGACATCCTTCCTGAAATTCATATGGCTCCAACATTAATGAAATTCAAAAAATAACTATTGGTCCCCTAGGCCCCCTTTTTCTAGATGCACTATTTTCTTCTTTTCTTTTTTTTATAAGCCTCCTAGAGTTGCTAATTTAAATTGGATTAAATAACGGTAGAAATAAATAATAGTTCAAATTGTCTTATTTTTTAATCTTCTGGATGTTTACAATCTGATTAGGAAGACAAAAGAAGGTATTAAATGATAACTTTCAGGATGTTGGGGTGGTATAGATTTATGATCATGTCCAGAGGTTTGCTTTTGGATATTTTCAAAATTAAATTGTAACCAGAACGGTATTTGCTTTACTTCTTATATCTTAGTAAATGTAAAGTAAAACTAAAAATCTAGGCGCTTTTAAGGAATCATCACATTCCTTAGTAGCAAGGGACTGGAAAGTCAAGTAAACTGTGCCTCAAGTTATTGTCACTAGGGATTGGAGAATCTGACAATATATTTTTCTGACAGATTTCTCATCTAATCAGCCACAAGGGCTAATGATCGCATCAGTTTGTAAAGTTTGTACACTTTTCTATGTGCATTTACAAATGGTCCCATTTTCATGAATACTGTTCAATCCTACACAAAGATTTACACTACACTGCCAAACCTGTTTTTTGTTTTTAACTTACGTCTGCCTAAAGGTACCACTACTTGCACTTGAACAAGCTGGATTCCCTTAAACATTAAAAAAAATAAAATCTCACACAGGTAGTCCTCATTTAGAAACTGCCTCATTTAGCGAGCATTTGCAGTTACAGTGGTGAGGAAAAAGTGGTTTTATGACCAATTGTGGCATTTAGGACTTTTGGAGGTTGGTAAAACAAGCAAAAGTTGAAATAAAACAAGCAAAAGTTGAAGTAAAACCATAAGCACAGTTGCAGTCTCACTTAGTGACCACTTCACTTAAAACCTAGTTGCCGGTCCAATTGTGGTCATTTAACAAGGACTACCTATAATCCCAGAGCAATGGAAAATAATATTGAATTAAATAAACTCATCATTAGACATTATGGGAGTTTCTTTATTTTCTAATATTACTATTCTTATTATATTTCTGTTATTTTTATCTTGTTAAAACTCTTCGTTAAAATTCTATTAAAAACAAAGACATTATAGGAGCCTCCTAATTTCTTAGGTTGCTGCAGAACTTATCCTTAAGGTGATCCTTAACACATCACTTTCTTTGAACAGCTCTGTGTAATTTTAATGTAGTTGTCAATGTTTATTACATTGTTTTTAGACTTCTGGATTTGTTATAGTTTTCATTTATTTATTCATTGTATTTATTTATTACAAGTGCTTCTGTACCTTTCAGTCAATTGAAGCAGAGCAGCTAAGTTTTAACTGATATATCTATTTCTATTTTAATAATGTTAATAAAATAATTTATATTTTTATTGTGTCATGTTGATTGATATTTTTATTGTGCTCCAATACAGTAGGTGGATTTATTTATTGTTTATTTTTGTTTTATTCATTTCTAACTGCCTTGTAACCAGCTGAATCAAGCTTGCATGTGCTTTTTTGCCATGCAAAGAGAAAAGGCATCAATAGCTTTAATACTGCAAACTTCAATTTTAGATCATGGAATCCAGCCCCCTTATCAGTCAAACAGCTGCCTTATCTCTTGTTGAACACAATCGGTGAGCGGGAACTATAACCTCTCTGGCTTAATAGTTTCACTGCTAACATTGCTTGATTCCCCCCCACCCCCCTAATATTCATTCATTACTTTTCCACATATTCCCTCTCCATTGATTAAACTCTGAGAAATAGACACATCAAAAATGCATGCATTTTTGCAAAAATGCAAAAATGAATTCCAAACCAAAATATTTTAAAGTTTTGAATTTGATCTTTGGGAGAATATTTATGTGCTCTTAGAACAACAAATATGAAAATGTCTCTTCGTTTTCTGATTTGCTCCCTCTTGACCATAAATTCATTATAGGCGTGGAAAGCTTGCCACATGAATTGGGTAGAATATGACCAAACACTCTCACATAAAAAGTACTCTTTCCTTATTGTGAGGCCATTAAAAATACAGACATTAAAAATTTCCCTGTTCTATTCAGCCTGCAAATAATCTTGGTCACCTTGCGGGCTGGCTGTTTGACATGTTACTTATGCTTTTCTTTTTAATGCCTCCTACCTCAAATCACGTGTTGAAATGTTGATTAACTGCTTTTGCACTGAACAACTTAGCCATTAGGTAAGCATCTCAATATTGCAGGTGTGAACTCCTCAGTTGTTAATTCACAATTGTGACATTAATCACAGCTAACGTCACCTGCAGTTGCCAGAACACATGCCCATTTTGAATCGCAAGGCAATGGGCAAAAGTAATTCAGCCATGATGTATTGCTAATTTCCATCCCAATGCATTTGCTGAATTGCAGAATCTGGAGATTCTGTTTTCCATCTGTGCTGCAGTTTGAAGGGAAAAAAGATGGCATTCTGTATTACGAGGAAACCAAAGAGAGTTTATTCCATACTTTTCCAAACATTTCCACGTTACTTCTGAAAAAAGCAAAAAGCTGTACAATCTAGCGCTGTCAAATTTGCGGTTTGAAGGACAGATGGTCATGCGCTGGCCACGCCCATGGCCAGTTTAGCAAAGGGGGGAAAAGTCCTGATACGTCACATGACACCACCGTGACGACGTGAGTTTGACACCCCTGATGTAGTGCATACTTAGTTGAGAGCAATCAAAAATGAACATGGTGATGCCGTTGACTAAATAAGGATTGGAATCGAGTTATAAAATTCAGCCTAAAAATTCAGTGTACAGTTAATTCCACTGTTAAGTACAGAGTTCAATGGGAAAATAGCTATTATACAGGTAGTCATCGACTTACAACACTTCATTTAGTGACCATTTGAAGTTACAACAGCACTGAAAAACGTGACATTACCATTTTTCACACTTAAGATCATTGCAGCATCCCCATGGTCATGAGATGAAAATTCAGACACTTGGCAACTGACTCATATTTATGATGGTTGCAGTGTCCCGGGGTCATGTGATTCCCTTTTGTTTCATTTAACAACTGTGTTGCTAACTTAACATCTACAGAGATTCACTTAACAACTGTGGCAAGAAATGTTGTAAAATGGAGCAAAATTCATTTAACAACTGTCTCACTTAGCAACAGAGATTTTGGGCTCAATTGTGATCATAAGTTGAAGACTACCTGTAGTTTCTCTCCTCTCCCTCTCCCTCTCTCTCTCTCTCCCTCTCCCTGAAGGCTCATGACAAGGATTTTCAGAAATGATTTGCCATTGCCTCATTCCTAGGGCTGAGAGAGAGTAATTGGCATAAGGCAGGACAAACTCATGTTCTCGCAATTTCTCATCTTAATTACCACACCACACTGGCTGTCTTCTTAAGGATTACTATCTGAGACTGCTATGACATTTGAAACACTTCAGGAGATTTTTGAAGAATGGGGCCAAAAAATAGCAGCTTCATTCTCAGCAAAGTTGCATGGTTCTATGAATAGACTGTGTCCAAAAATATTTTTAAAAAGAAATTACTGATGTGAAAGAGAACATCTTGGACCATTTTCAGGATAAAGACATGAAACAATTTTTTCCTGAGGCAGAAATATCTGAACGTAAAGATTTTATAGAAGTACTGGAAAATGAAAAAAGAAACACCTATAAGCTATATAGAGTGTGATTTACATTACTTTATAAAGTGAAAATTGTACACTTTGGCTTTGGCTTCTCTGTTCAGATCGCTTGATTGAAGAGTAGGACAAAATTCATCATTTTGTGTCTACATTAATTCAACATGGTAGTAATGCTCATTAATCATTTTGCCTTTCTACTGGCTTTGAGTGATGCTTTAGATTTTGTTGTATCTTTCAGAAACGACTTAATTGCTGGATTAATAGTAATATGCACATTTACTAAGGCACAATGCAAAACAAAGAAAATCAACACCTTAATTATAAACTAATCCAAAATTTAATTCAGAACTCCTAGGCAAATACTGACATTAAAACAACTACAGGTAGTCCTCTACTTACAACAGTTCCTTTAGTGACCGTTCAAAGTTACAGTGAAAAAAGTGACTTATGATCATTTTTTCACACCTATGACCATTGTGGCATCCCCATAGTCACATGATCAAAATTCAGATGCTTGGTAACTGACTCATATTTATGACGGTTGCAGTGTCCTGGGGTCGTATTTTGCGAACTTCTAATGAGCAAAGTCAATGGAGAAGCCAGATTCACTTAACATCTGTGTTACTACCTTAACAACTGTAGTCACTTAACAATGGTGGCAAGAAAGGTGGTAAAATGGAGCAAAACTCACTTGAGAAATGTTTCAGTTAACAACAGAAATGTTGGGCTCAGTTGTGGTCCTAAGTCAAGGAGTACCTGTAATGCATTTAAATCAATACCTTGGACAGGATCAAGTTTATATAGATCTACAATCATTCAAAACAAATCTTGGCCTGAAGAAGTCAGGCCAATGAGCAGCATCCTGCTCTTCTTCCCATGGACTATAATTACACCAGGTGTATGCACCTTCTGAGCAGGTGTAATACTGTCCATTAAATCAAACTGCTATTAAAAACACAGTTGTAGTCAGCATTGAAAAGTTTGCAGCCTTACATCCATCTTGTAGACATCGTGTGAAGAGGAATCGTAGAATGGGTCTATACAGCTTGAAGTCGACCCCATGTTTTCTCCGTCCATCTTTAAATGTAGAACTTTCTCTTTGGACATTCTTAGCAACAGGCATGATGACATCATGCCCCCCCCCTCAGGGGTCTGTGGACCACAGATTGAGAACAACTGGGGAAATTGTGGCAATTAAAGTCAACCCATCAGAAGAGTATGCAGGTTGGGAAAGAATGACCTGCATGTCCTCAAGGTCTAAAACCTACACCATTCTAGAATGTGTGAAGTAGGCATAAAGATCTGTAAACGCATGGATGTTGGGTGTATGGCCCGAGGCATTTCCCTGCAGCCCTTGCTGTTTGTGATTCTCCTTCCTGCAGTGCCTGCATATAGAAAAGAAATATGAGAAAGAGACCTCTGATACGGAGCCTGTTCCATATCTGATTAGTCAGGCTTTATTCCTGGGATGCCCTCTAGCTTAAAGTTTGTCAGTCTTTTCTCCTAAAGGTCAGTGTGCTCTTTGCGCATTGCCTGGGGGCATTTATTATGGAAGAAACCAGAAACAACAAAAAAAGAAATAGGCCCCTAAGAATTATTAGAAGCTGTCAGAAATGAAAAATAAGAAAGTCTGCGAGAGAAAGCTGTTTATTGAAAATTGCTTCTCGGAGAAAGGCCAGCAGTGCAGCGAGGGGGGTCTCCTGTTGATCTCTTCAGCTGGTGGGAGTCGGAAATTCCCAGAAGGGTTCAAAAGATTTATGTGCATCAAGACACTATCGAATGATGGGAAAATGGATCGGATTGGGAGGCAAGGCACAGTTTGGAAAGCTGGGGTTAGGCAGTGGATATTAAAGGTCAAGGCTATCCTACCGCCTAAAAGACCCTAATGATGGAATGTTTTCTTTTATTATCATCAAGATACGCATCTCAAAGTAAATAGAATAATGTAAGTGTTTGCCCTGATGCCTTTCTCTTTCTCCTATGGAATGCCCAAGTGCTTTCTGGCTGTATTTATTTTGGGCCTTCGCAATAATTATCTTCCAGCCTAGATTTGGAACTGAAAGCTCTGACTGGAGTACAATTTATTGGGGTGCGGGGTATACAGTGCCGCGGCAACCCTACATCAGAAGGCTGATCTACTAGTGTCGCATTTCTTAATACTGGTTTACTTATTTTTATAAAGCAATATATATGCTGCCTTTCATGAGAAATATTTTCCTGGGGCGACTCAGAAGGTTGAAAAGCACAGCTCAAGTAAAAACAGCAGTTAAAAATGCCAATGGGCAGACACTAATGGTTTTTAAGCTGCCCAAATTGAAAAAGCAAGAGCAAGACATCGCAGCGTATTAGCTGACTGAAAATATTGACCTTGGAGAATAAATAAAAACATTGGCGGTATACTGGGAGTATGTGTTGGAAATATTTAATTTGGGCAAATCATTACAGGATTTAGAGGTGCCACACTGTTCTTGGGAAGTTTTCTGCTATAGTTCAACTTGCAAAGGCAAGCTTGAGCACATCCCCCACCCCACCTGAAATCTACAAAAGTTTGAGAAACAAAGTCTGGGATTGTTCATTTATCAGGATGCAATGACACTAGAAGTAAACTGCCTATGTTTTATTCAGATCTGCTTGGACTAAACTCTGACATGGAAGAAAAAGGGACCACAGTAAACATATTGGACGCACAGTAAACATACAGTGAACCATAATATGGCAGATGGATTTCTCGGGTAAATACCTACTCGTTTCTAAACAGACATTAAACACAGTGGAATAAGTATGTTAGATTTTTTAATTTCGTATCTGCCCTGTGTAATTGATACAGTAGCATATGAATATCCTTTGTCATCCTGGTTGTTTTAACTTTTCTGTTGATCATGTTTAAGGCTGTTCTGTGTTTATTAAGGTCTGCTTGGATTCAGTCTGATCTGTAACAAAAGAGAATTTAATATATTGCAAGGAACACATATTTTTCCCCATAACACAGTTAGTCCCAATCTTTGGTAAATACTTACTTCCTCATAAAGTCGTTTCCCGCCACCACCACCCACCCACAAATTTTTAGAAAGTTGTAATGGTTTGGTTTCTGGGGTCAGATAACCAAAACTAAAAAAAAAAATCTTTTTGGGAAAATGCAAATGGAAGAAGGGTTCAAAAAAGAATGCAACTTTTCTCTCACACTATTTATTGATGAAAGAGTACGAACTTTTGAATTCAGCACAATTTAAATCCCTACATTATTTTTCAATGCGTTATTTGTAGGATGGGATACTAACAGTAGTGTTTCCAGCCTAGCCTGCAGCAATTGAATGAAAGGCTGAAACATTCAAGAAATTGTAGAGAAACTTTTGATAATAAATTAGCTGATGTAATTGCTTATATGGATGCAAGAATAATTTCTCTTCTTAATTCTGAAGAGCCCTATAACTTGAGACCTGCTTAAGTGAGAATAGTTTTTCAGTCATACTTCCTCCAACCTTAAGATGAGGTAATAGTAAACAACCAGAGAATTCCTAACTACCATGCTCAACCGAAATAGCTTGAGGAAGACTACTTAAAATATTTTACCCGTGTCTTCTTTCTTTCTTTCTTTCTTTCTTTCTTTCTTTCTTTCTTTCTTTCTTTCTTTCTTTCTTTCTTTCTTTCTTTCTTTTTCTTTTTCCTCTGTCTCCTTTCTTCCCTCCCTTCCTCCCTCTGAACAATCTTTGCATTCTCAAAATTTGTTATGATTGAAAACATCTTTTAAAAAAAGAAATGAATACACAACAGCAGTTTAAATAGGAGTTTTATTTAATTCAATGTAATTCAGTTTAGATTAATTTGGCTTTTGCCCTCCCAGCTATTTGGAGCTGAATCATCAGTTCCTAAGATGACAACATTTGGTACTCTGTTACAAAATCTAAATTGCATAAATGGGTCCATAGGCACAGAGGTAGGCATGAAAATTTAAAACAGAGGCAGAACAGTATTCAAGTGGGAAAAAATGATTTATTCTCAGGATAAACTGTTAGGAATGAAAGCTTAGAAAAATCTTACAGGAACTGGCTAGTAAAGAATTCATGTCCAATTTTATATCCGCATGGGTCATGAAGAAAAACTATTTATGTATTCACTAAGAGTTGACAATGATTTGATGGCAGATAATCAGTAAGTATGCATGTGATCTTCTGTTTCAAACAGTACAAAAAATCTGCCCTTAAGTTTTTGAGGCCTCACAAGGAAAGACTGCAACAATAATTAGATACTGTCTTTTGGTTGTTAGGTTCCCCATTACAATCACCTAAAATATTAACTATCCTCCAAATGTTTTTTTTTAAAGACTATACTTAGATGTGCTTTCCCTCTGAAGGCTTTTGTGACTTTCAGACTTCGTATCTGTATGGGATGTGCACTGAGGCCTTCACCTCCCCCCCTGTAGTATCTGATTGCTTTCCATGATGCCCAGTCAAACATTTCTCCAGCTCTGCTGCTAAGGTTTTGTATAAAGGGGAATCTCATCATCACAGTAGGGGAAAGTAGCCCAACAAATTGGACTTATTGTTAACAAACTGTAAGGGAAGTCTCAATGAACTCCCCAAATGCATATGAAGCTGTATTTGGGGATGCCATAATGCCAGAAAGAAGAGAAAGGAGGAGGCAGGAGAAGACCTTATAAGTGCTATCACTATTAACCAAACTAGATGGGAAGGGAAGGGAAACGAAGGGAGGAGGGAAAGGGAGAGGAGGAGAGGGGAGGAGGGAGGGGGAAAGAGGAGGAGAGGAGAGGAGAGGAGAAGAGAGGAGAAAGGAAGGGAGGAGAGGGGAGGAGAGGGGAGGAGGAGGAGGAGAGCAGAGAATGGGAAGGGAGGAGTGGGAAGGGAAAGGAGGGGAGGGGAGAAGAGGAGAGAGAAGGGAAGAGAAGAGAAGAGAAGAGAAGAGAAGAGAAGAGAAGAGAAGAGAAGAGAAGAGAAGAGAAGAGAAG
>JANHFL010005684.1:32836-43041 GCA_032468155.1 Oxyrhabdium leporinum | reverse complement strand
GGGGGCCCCTACCCTCTGGAATGAACTACCCCCCGCACTTCGGAGGCTCCCGGATTTGAAGACACCTCTCCCTTCCTCCCTCCCTCTCTCTCTGTGAGAGAGAGAGAGAGAAAGAGAGAGAGGGAGAGAAAGGGAGGGAGAAAGAGAGGAGAGAAACTACAGATAGTCTTCAACTTAGTAAAGAGAGAGCGAAAGAACTTCAACTTGAGAGAAAGAGAGAGAGAGAGAGAGAAACTGACCAATTGATTGATAAAATCACAGTGATGCCTCTTGCCAATTAATTACAATCTATCTTCCATGTGTGACATACTTATTTTTAATGTTTTCATTCCTTACATCTCTTGTAAAAAGAAAAATTACATTCAAAGATTGTTCACAGTTGGGATTTTTAATATTTTCATTTTTGTTTTTCCCCTCCAAGGAAGTGAAAACAGAGTTGCTTGTAAAGGCTCTATACTCCAGTGAAACCAAACACCAGTGACTCATTATCATTGCCGGCATTGTTTTTGCTCTGAAGTTCTTTTTGCCTTTGTCTGGACAGCTGATAGATATTAGACCAACTGTGCAATTGCTATAATGCACTTTCACCTCATGGAATCTGCACAGAAACTTCATTGTTGCATTGACATCTACGCAGAGAGTTCTCCATTTTGGTCTGAAGAATCATGGTAGGGCAAGAAGGGAAGAGAGGAGATAAACAAAATTCCTATCAAATGTGTGTATTAATCTACCAGAAAGAAGCTTCATTAGAATGCCTAATTTTATCGTGCTTAACTTCAAATATTATTAAAGCAATTGAAGGAAGTTATTTAAGCAAAGTAGCCTCATGCTGCTGCTTTCCAAGTGAACAAATCATAAAAGAGCCTTGAGATAGCCATATATAAGCCAAGTTTTACTTCCATACGCTCTTCGTTCTTTGGCGCATGGTATTAAATAGCCACTAACGTTAAGTGAGGAATAAATCACCCTCCACAGGATATAGTAGCTAAGACTTTAAAGAAGGAGCACCATATTGAACACAACAGAAAATTGTCCTTTTTGATTCCTTCTAAGAATTGCTCAACACCACCGTGACATACAGCAGTATTTAATTATTTCAAATCTGTTCAGCTGTATCTGTTAATAATAACCATATTATTATTGTACCTACGAGTCACCCTTCAAAATTGAGAGATGATCAAGGAAAATGGTGGCAATGAGAACCTGCTCATGGTTTGTGCCTCCAATTAGCCTTTACCAGCAAAGAACTAGCCAAATACAATCAAATTACTTGCTGTAGCTACCTTTGGTGATGGACCACACGAAAAGAGAAGCCTAGGATAAGAAGTGGGTAGAGTTATGTATGTAAGTTGGCTCCTTTATTATGAATTGCAAAATATCACAATGGCTTCTAGATTTCTTTGTATAGCCATATTTATTTTCCACAGTCCTCCATAAATCCTGACTAATTATCATAATTGAATGAGGAAAAATTACATTTGGACAAGTTTTTGAATCTGACTAGGATGGATCTCCAGCAATTTTAACTGTTGCAATGTCTATACCAGCCAGAAGGCAGAAGGAACAAAGATTCTGCAAATCTTTCAGACGTTTTCTGCATATGCACATAAAAGAAACATTCATGCTATTTCTGAAATTGGCTGATACCTCTAATTTCTTTTTATAACCAAGATAAAGCTTTGGGCAACATTTCCGACAGGATATGTCTCAGTTAGAGAATTACAGTTTTAGTCAAAAATCTCATAAAAAAGGAATTTCTGCACATAATTTTCTTACTGAGAAATTTCTGAAGGCAAGCTGTAAGTAAGATTATATGCTGATTTTGAATTCTGGGAAGACAATACATTAAAAAAAAACCAAAAAGCAATAACTGATTATCAATACTTCCCTTTCTTATAAGATTGCTGTGTTTTGTCTTCCTGAATAGTTGACCAATGTAGAATGTAGATGTACAACTTGGAAACCATAACATAAAGAAACCAAGACTGAAAAAGTTACAATGTACAGTATACAGCTCTAGACAGCAAAAATAAATAAAAGAAATATTTTGGGAATTTGCATTTTTGACAGAAGTTTCCAAATAATATACTTTTTCTCCCTTAGGTGTACCATAATAAAATATAATTGTTTTGTTCTGCTATATGGAAAAAAAAGCAATATCTTTGAAACATGAATGCCCAATAAATTGGCAAAGACCCAAGGATGATTATTAACGATATGGACACTTGGGAACTAGGCAGCCTATAAGTTTAAGATATTATTATTAGTTGTATTTGCAAATATGTGAGTCTAGTTGAAGGCAATTCATTTGGATCTCCAGATTGCATCAGCAAATTGAGTCAAATTGTTACATCATATTAGATCCTTCAAATCAATTTCACTGTTCTGAGATATCTTCCTATATGCAGACTTGTTTTTCCCTGAATGGTATTAGATCACTTTTATGAATTAAAGTGGAAGTCCAAAGTCCAAAACCCAAAAAATTGCAAGTCGAAATAGAATCAAATATTCAGAATGGATTTTACTATATTCTCCCAATTATTTCACATTGTTGTCATTTAATCTACAAGTTGTTATCTGATTCGACACTTCTGCTAAAGTCTGACAGTTTGACACATTTACCAGAAAGTGCTCTGATATTAACTATCTTTGTTGACTAATGTATGTCAATGGGATTAAAACTTGGGGAAATAATAAACTGCGAATCAGACAGAACATCATTAAGTTTGAGATAAGTTTTGATAAAGTCCTTTGGTTTCTCTCCTCCTGGAGGACTATTGGGTAACGGCCACCTCCTGAAAGGCTGGGAGTGGGAAAGCCCCGCCCCCAACTACCCCCCCCCCCATAGGCCACCTCAAAAACATGAGGTGGCAGCTCTGTATCTGGTGGAAGCTGGATGTATTAAATGAGAAACAGCTGGTCACAACTGGAAAAATAATAATAGCTTCACATGATCCAGGCCTTGGGTTGCCCCCTCAGCCATTTGCCCTCCGTATTCCCAATGACACCAGCCCAGATGGCAGCATCAGTGCAGGCAGAAGCAGCAGTGACTGTGTGTGGTGCACAGTGACAGTCCATCACAAAATGAAAGTCAGGTCTTCCAGCACCGCTGTGGGCCAACACATAAGTCTCATCCAATATCTTGCTTTTCCCTCCAACCTGTTCTAACCTAGGCTTCACAAAATCACGAAGCAGACTCCTTGTCCCGACAAAACCCGTTTTTATTAGGCTAATGTGAATTCCTATCATTCACATCCAGCAAATTCCCGGCAAACAGTATTTCAAGGGTAAATTACAACCACAGACCTTATCAGGCTTGGAAAACTTGCAGGCCAATAGCTTCCAAGCGCAACACTGTACAAAAAAAATACTTGGCCAGGAGTCTCTGATAGTCACGAACAAATCTTCACACTAATTAAATGAACTAATTGTCTCCTGCAAAACACCACTCCCCTTTTGCTCCTCTTTATTCCTTATGGGAGGGGCCATTCACCATCCACCTGTGCCTTTACTCCCGAGTCGACCCTTGTTCCTTAACTGTTACCTTCTCCTGGCAGCTCTGCGCATGCGCACATCGGGAAAACGCTCCAGCTGTTCTTCTGCCCCACTGATCTCCGATTCCAAAGGCAGCTAATAACTGTCGGACGGCTCTGGTCCCATCTCTGCCTCTGATGCAGAGCACTCATCAGAGCCTTCCCCAGACTCCAGGACTGGCCCATGTTACTCCACAACCTCCTCACTGCCCGAGTCTGCTGCCAGCTCTGCTGGCTGCTGGCAGGCCACAATAGAAACTGATGTCCAACCTGTATGGAAAAGGCTACTCTATAATCTGGATAGAATATTGTGGGTCATTGAAGATGTTGTATTCAGCAGTTATTTATTTAGCATATGTCATAGGAAAATGTACACAATGCAGTCTTGGCAGCCTAGATTACCAATTCATTCTGTTTGGCACTTGTGCACTCACTTGTGCGGGGAGTGAACTAGCTTTACATCAACTAATTATTGGTGCTCAGATTGCTGTCTCTTCCAGGGTTGTCCACCGATCTTGCCTCGCCTCGCCTCGCCTTGTGTTGCCTTGTGTGCAGCCAGATCTAGTGTTGGTTTCCGCTCTCTTGCATAGACAAATGCACTTAGTTTTCACCACCAAAGTGATACCCATTTATCTACTCACCGTATTGCAGACTTTCAAGCTGCTGGGTGGGCATAAGCCAGGGAGTGAGCAACAGCAGCTCATTCCATCTCGCAGACCCAGGCTTGAATTGCCAGAATGCAGACCATTTCTGGCCGCCAGTTCCAGCATCATTAAGCCACTGCGCCACTGCGTCGCCTTATTCAGCAGTAAGAAACAGATTTTAAGCAATTCAAATAATGTTTAAGTTTATAAAAGTGAATTGTAATTCAATGCATTGTAGACATTTTCTGAATAAGCCAATTCCTATGGCACCATTTCTTAGAATCCTAAACATGTTTTCATAATCACAAATATATCTACTTTCACTGACTTGAAAGTCTGAATCACAGGGGTGAGGAGAAGGAGCTGTGAGAATTAAGCCAAAAGTTAATAGTTGTCAAACTGGAGTTGATAGTGATGTAAGCATTAAGTCAGTTCTGGGTGAAAAATTAATTAATTTTTTGGGAATGATTGGAAGAAAAAAACAGGGAAAGAATCTCTGTATGTATAAGTGTCAAGACACCATCCCTTTCTTTGCCGGAGATAATATCAGCCTCAAAAAGATGAACCACCATCTCAACAAGACAGCAAGTCTGTTCTATATACATTTTCTATTCAAGGGTTTAAATTCTAAAATTCTGCCATGTTCTTCCAAGCTTTATAAACTAATTGCAACTTTTGTTTTTTCCCTCACACTGCTCAAATTTGACATGTGGCTTACGTTTAAAGAATAATCCTGTTTGATTCCAGGGTTATTTCCTGCTTTGTCAACTCCAACTCTCACAATAAGAGGCATTTGCACTCTCATACAGATGGTATTGTTGACAATAAACGATTTTGTTTGGCTTCTTTCTAATTATAGTATAGATCTTTATATTACAAAACTGTGAGATTTCTGATAGTCTAGGGACTAAATTTAATCATGTGAAGTCAGGTGGTCTAAGATTTATTATGAATCTTAGACACTGAAGCCAGATCAGAGTAAGTTCTGATGCCATCTCACTGCTGTCACTAAAATTACGGTTTAGTGTCTGATCCCTTAATTAGTGCTAATTCTCTAAAGCCACAATTTTATATATATTTGCTGGAATTTGGAGAGTAATTCACACATGGTAATGATATAAATATTAATCAATCTCTAATGTTGCAGAAAATGTTTTTCAATAAACGTTTAAACATTTATTTCTGAATCTGCCAAATCAGGGAGACTGTGAGAATACACATTCTTACTATGGAGGAAAATGTTAATCATATTTCTATTGTACTGATTTGCAGGCCCAATGGCGCAATTTAGAATTCATATCAATATTTGCTATTTACCATTCCAGTAAAGGCTTGTTCAATGTCAGCTAAGAGATTAGTAATTGATTTTCAGATTTTAATTTGCTCTTCACTTAATATATTGTTTAGACAACATGGAAATGTATAATTATTTAATTGTCAGGAATTGTTGAAGCTAGTACCTGGCCCTTGAAAAATCAATGATATGGTAAATTAATTTCAATATGCTTCTGTATTGCAATTTTAAAATTGGATTTTGAGCACAGAAACATGCAGGATCTTTCTTTTCAAGCAGATGTAGGACCTGAGAAATGCAATATTAAATTTGTAAAACTATATTAAGAATATTTTACATATTTTTCACTTTAATTGCAAATACCGAAACACTGAAATAGACAACGGAGTCTGTCTCAGAACAAAAGTAATTTTACTGGATTGGTGACACAGGAAACAATAGTTAGTATTCACTCAGATATCTGAATAAATAAATAAAGGTGGTAGCAAAAACAATCCTCTTCTTTTACCAGAATACCATATTGGCATTGACTGATTTTATTAGATTTCCAAACCAACTTTACATAGATGTTGTGCCCAAATTGTAATTTCAGTGCTAGTGCATACTATGGTTCCCCATGATTTTTTTTCTACCTTTAAATATGAAATTAATAATTTTATTGATCATATTTCTTGATCCAAAGCATAAGGAGGAAGACAAATTAATAGCAGCTACTATTGTTGTCCTATGAGGCAAATTCAGGTTCTTCCTTCCAAAATGTTTTTTTTAGTACAGCTGGGTCAGTATTTCTCTTGCCATTTTCAGCTTGTTGATTTTATTCACAAGATTCTTGAGAATTTTTCTTGAATACTTCTGGTTGATGTTTTTGACTTTACAGTGGGAAGCGCTGGAAGACAATCTCGTTGGAATCACTATTTAGTGATTCAATTTTTATATCACTCTGACACTTTCCTGGATGCTTACACTTCCCAATCTGAACAAAGCTCAACAGAAGTTATTCCAATTGATGCCTTTTGGCTTTTACGGGCCAGGCCCTGCCACGAGGCCTGAGGCTTGTGGGGTGCAGAGTCTCCGATGGCTGCCTTTTGGGCTTGCTGCATTCAGCCAGAGGCTTGGGGTGGTGTGGTCAATGCAACAGGAGCCTACCTTTGCTTGCGGTGCCATTTCCTCATTTGCGGACTGCAGCGGAGAGAAGTTCCTCTCTTGCTGGGTTGCCAGTCCTCGTTGGTGCTGCGCTTGCTTGCCTTGGTCACTCAGGGAGACACTGGCCCAGCCCAACTGCTTGTCTCTGTAGATTCTGTTGCTGCCTCCATGGGCTGCACAAGACATTGCCAGAACTCTTGCAATGCCTTGTGCAGCCCAATATGAGCTCTGCACAGTGACAGCTATTCGCGGCCACTGACAACAGCAGCGGCGAATGAGTCAGGCTCAGAGCAGAGAGCAGGTTGCGTATTTCCCCAAACTGCACTTGGTGTTCAGTGCCAAAAAGGCTGGATTCCGGAAGCTGGTGCCAATATACCGTGGCAAAGGCAGAATGCTGATGCCACAGGAATATGAGTAGCGCTTCGCTCCCACACCTTCCAGCCATTGCCACTGCTGCTTCGGCCCACCCATGTTGATACTTTGAAAATACTTTGAAAAGGCCCATGTTGCAAGCCTTCTTTTTTTAAAAAGCCATCAATTTTTAAGAATGGTTTAAGCATGGAATTTCAAGCAGGACAAAGCTGCCATTTTGACATGGGCCTTTTCAAAGTATTTAAAAGCCCATTATGGAAGTTAGTACCCATCCCTCTCCTAGAAAAATGAAATATTTTAGGAAATATTACAAAGGCAGAATATTTCCCCTAATAGAGAAATATAACATGGAGGCAGAGCTGGGTTTCCCCCAACCTTTGTTAAGGACTGAGCCAGGCTTTTGTTCTTGCAAAGCTACCATAATGGGCTTTTAAATACTTTTGCTATTTGAATAAGCTAGGCATTCTTAGAAATAAAAATAACAAGGCTGAATTGATCTTCACATACCTATAAGGAATCTGGCTGCTTCTCTTTGCTTCTGAAACTGTGGCTACCTAATGCAGCCAGAAACGGCAGGAGGTGGGGTTGGGCAGGACAGGGCCAGCCAGGAGTGGGATTTGGGGGTTTGCTGAACTGCACAGAATCTTAGCTAGAGGATCGCCCGAACCCTTGCGAACCCCCAGCAGCCCACCCCTGTTTAAAGGTCATAAACAATACCTTGAATTGGACCAGGAAGCAAACAGGCACCCAGTGCAGCCTGTGCAGAAAGGTGTTGTATGCCCTGTTCTTTGGGTGTCCAAGTTTGCCTGCACGGCTGCATTCTGCACCAGGTAAAGCTTCTGGATACTTTTCAAGGGTAGTCACATGTAGAGCACATTGCAATAGTCTAAACAGAGGATGACCATGGCACGAGTGACAGAGCAATTAATAACTTGAATTTGTGAATTGGGCTTATTGCTGAGGAAACCCTTTGAAATGACTGAATCTGAGACAAAGCTACTTCTTGATACTCTTATTCATAGAGACTTTGTTTCTTAAAATAACTCAGAATACCAAAAGTCTAATGGGTTCTCTACTTCCCTGAGTCGCTTCTGAACCAATATAAAACAGATGGTGTTGATGAATGGCATTAAACTCAAATTATTTTTTTTAAAGATTTGCAGGTTCATGCTCTTTCAAAACCTGCACCTTACCAGATACGGAGTTGCTTGCTAAACTATATTCCTTGTCGATCTGCTACAAACAGCATAACAGGTAAACTCCAACTGCTCTAGCATTGAGCAACATATTTATTCCTCTTTGTGGTTTCAAAGACATACAAGATGTGGTGGAAAAGCTCACACACTGAGGAGTTGTTTTCAGAAATAGACTTTTCTCCAGTGACAGGATAGTCCAGTGTCCTTTGAAGCTCCACTGGTGGTCATTTTGCCTTCCTAGCAAAACGGGCATCGGGCTGCAAAATAAAGCAAAGTCATTTGATGTTGCTTAATGCCGAAGACCTTTTGGGGGAAGGAAGATAGCAACTACAAAAGGGATATCAGTCCCTTTTGCAGTTATTATGCTTTCCTCTGGCACTTGGCCGTTCATTGCAACAGGAACTAAGGACAACGATAACAGGAATTTAACAGGAGCGTGAGCTGTGTTTTCCTGCCTAGTTTTTCTTGTTCATTTACATTTTATTAAGTTATAAAGTATTGTAAAATACAAAAGTAAATAAGACAAAGAGGTGGAAGGGGAGAGAGAGAAGAAAAGTGTGGAAAGATAGGGAAAGAAAAAGAAAAAAAGAGGATTGACTCCCAACTCTCTCTGTTACAGTAGAATAAGGCATTAACAACAGATCACAAGTTTCCATAATAGTATGAACAAGCCATTTCTATAAAGATCTATCAATCTAATCTGTAAAACCCAAAATCAAAGTTTCATTCCTTTCCACATCAAGCACGAAGTCCAGAAGCGGTATCCACGTGGAAACAAAAGGAATTATGTCCTTTTCCTTAATCAAGGTAGTCACTTTTGCCATTTCAGCCAACTCCATCAACTTCTGCAACCATTCTTCCATGGTACGAATCGAAGTGTCCTCCCATTTTTGTGCGTGCAATAGTCTTGCTGCTGTCAACATAGTGACAAAATTCCATTTTTTTTCCTCCAGTTCTTTTTCCATTAGACCCAAGAGGAAAAATTCTGGTTTCATTTTTATCTCCATTTTCAGGATTTTCTGTATTAAAATATGACTCATAGTTCAATATTTTTTTTTTGCTTTGTCACATGTCACATATGTTGGAAGTGTAAAAACAAAGAAGGGACTTTTTACTATCTATGGTGGACATGTGACAAAGCAAAAAAAAATTTTTTGCGTAGTCTTTCTGTCTGAGCTAAGAAATTAAGTTGCTGACGTTTTTCTCTCTTTGGGCACAATCCAGCAGAAAATGAAACGCTTCCTTCAGATATCAAGGGGAGAGATATCCATCAGAGTTTTCTATTTGAGGCCAGTTTGAGGAAGATCTATTTCAAGCCCATCCCCAAAAGTAAAGAATTGGAAAAACAAAGTGATGCCCTTGATGAACAAAAGAAACAATATCAGCCACCCAAGAATGATCGTGCGTTAAAAAACATAGCTGTACCGTAGCTCAAGGCTACTTATAATAAGCTCACGTCTTGAATTTAGATCCACATCAAATTCAAAATGAGACCTCCCTTTCTAGAGGTTTATAAACACTCTGGATAGGTACGTAGGCACCAACAGAAGCGAAGCAGATTTCCCATGTTCCATATCCCTTCTGCCTAAATTTCAGGATATCTGAGTGGGGTTAGTCCTCTAGATAAAACGGCCATACAAGGGGAGCTATATACTTCACCTCCTCCTCCTGCTGCTAAATGGAGACATGCCTCCCTATCTGGGAAGAAGGGTAAAGAGGACCTCCTTTCTCCAAGACAAAACTTCTAAATCAATGTCTAGGGAGATTCTCAGTCATCCAGGTCGTGGTTGTCTCAAAAGTGCTTTTATCAAAAGGCAACTGGACTTTCTGGTTTTTCTTTGAAGACGTTTCTCTTCTCATCCAAGAAGCTTCTTCAGCTCTGAAGAAAGTCCAGTTGCCTCTTGAAAAAGTTCTAAACCAATGCTTCAGGTCTGTTGTGCTTCAGCAGATTTATTTTATTTTATTTATTTTTACATTTATATACCGCCCCATTCCGAAGACTCGGGGCGGTTTACAACTTATA
>JANHFL010005684.1:15444-27022 GCA_032468155.1 Oxyrhabdium leporinum | reverse complement strand
TTGCTTATAAGTTGTAAACCGCCCCGAGTCTTCGGAATGGGGCGGTATATAAATGTAAAAATAAATAAAATAAAAAATACTCTGGGATAAATTGTAGTCAGTGGGGGAAATCTTTTATCTGAGATCCCAGTCACTGAGACTATAGGTTATTATTGTAAGTTTTGGATTTAGTTATTCATTTAATTTGGTATTATTGTTTATCTTGCCTTTGTAAGAACTGTCTCAAGCCACAGGATACTTTGGATAGTGGGCAGGCTACACATGTTTGAAATAAATAAAAATCTTCATCCATTGTGAGAAGAGAAATTGTATTCCAATCCATTCGAAAGGCATCAGGTTATTAAAGGATGTAATTGATTATTACATCCTATTCCAGACCAAGCATGCACTTCCAGGTTTGTATTTCCAAAAGTTTACCTAGTGTTGCAAGGAGTTTACAAACAACAACAGGCAGCAGGGATGTGTGTACAATTATATGTATGCCGCATCAAGGTTTACAATATTGAGGGATTTGCTTACAAGTGTGTACAAATCCAAATCAGGAGATGGTCAGCATGGTGAGGTTACCGCTCAGAAAATTCACGGGAAAGTTATCAGCTAGTCATAGTAACAGAGGTTCCAGATATACAAAAGGAGACAAGGTTTGGAACCCCAAATCCAGGTTGGACTGATTGTTCTCATCAGAGGATGCCAGTCAACAGTCACCCTGATATAGGTGATTACTGTGTGGGAACCAATGAAAGAAGCCACTGCTGTGGCCTCACAAAGAGGCAAGGCAAATACTATGCTCTATGGAGCACATCCTGAGATGAACAACCTCCAAGGATCAGGGCCATTGTTATCTGTTATGTTTGCGTGTTTCCTGATGCCAACTTTCATTCAGCATACTTGGAACAGGTTCTTTATTGTCAGATTCTTTGAAGTCAGAGGTGGGCTTGATAGATTACTTGGGGCTTATCTATGCTATCTATACACTGAACAAAATTTTAAAATTCAAATTCACTGATTGGCCCATCATCAATACATGCAGGCAAATGATTTCAGACACTGGTAATGGATCATGATCAGTGGTGAAATCTAAATTTTTTTCACCACTGGTTCTATGGGCATGGCTTGGTGGGGGGTGATGTAACTGAGTGGACGTAGCCAACTCAATGTCACTCACGGAAAGGTGGGGTGGTGGCACCTTGCTGTGAGTGACGTCAAGTTGGCCATGCCCACCCAGTCACATAACCGATGCTGTAGAGATGGTGATGCTGACTGACTGCCGAATGCAGGCAAAAGGCTAGGGGGAAAAAAAGAGAAGGGCAACAGCAATGGTAAAGACTGGCAGCTGGAGACTTCTCAGGCCGGCAAAGAGGTGGCGACTGCAGGATTCTCGTGCCGCTTTTTGCCAGTGTGAAAGGTCTGCAGCCACCGCCTCTTTGCGGGCCAGAACCAAGCCAGGAGCGGCGGCCAGAGGCTTCTCACGTCGACAAAGCAGTGGCGTCGGCTGCAGGATGCGAGCGTGAAAGGCCTGCAGCCAGAACCTCTTTGCCAGATGGAACCGAGCCGGGAGCAGTGGCTGGAGGCTTCTTGTGCCGACAAAGAGGTGGTGGCTGCAGGATTCTCACGCCGCTTTTTGCCAGCATGAAAGGCCCACAGCCACCGCCTCTTTGCTGCCTGGAACCGAGCTGGGAGCCACCTGTCCCTTTATGATTCTCCCCCTCCCTGCGGTGGCAGTGGCAGCTGGAGGCAGGCGAGCTCTGGGGACAGGCTGTGGCAGCTGCCTTCCGAGCAAGCAGGGCAAGCCTCAGTGGTGACCTGGCCCCTTCTTAGGTATCACGGAGCTCACCTTTGGGCTCAGCAGGGTGACTTCTCCCCACAGGCGCTTTCCTGCCCCAGAGTGCCAAGAGGCCGAATTTCATGTTGCACTCTGGGCCTCTTGACACTCTGGGGCTGGAAATGCAATATAGAGGCTGGCACAAAGAGGAGCAGAAGAAGAGGAAAAGTGGCCACCTCCTTCCCTCACTCCAGCTGCTCCATTTCCTCCCCCCTTCACTATCAAAGTGGACTGCTGCGCTGCAAAGGAGAGGCCGGCGCGAGGGAACTACGAGGAGCAGGGAAAAGGAAAAGCCCCCTTCCCTCATGCCAGCCACTCCATTGCCCATTTCACCATTACAGTCCCATGCCACAGAGCTTTCACCCCCCCACTCCCCAGATGCCCTTGCTTTCCCCCAATTCCTCAAGCATTTCTTTGCCTACCTTATTTCCAGCTCCATCGCATTTCTCCTTCTTGAAATTCACTCTATCAATTCCAACTTCGCGAGATCTTTTCCTTTCATAAGAAGTCAGCATCTTGCCCCCAACAATCTGGGTCCTCATTTTACCCACCTTGGAAGGATGGAAAGGCTGAGTCAACCTTGAGCCTGGTGTTGCCAAATTGCAGGCAGCCGATAGTCAGCAGAAGTGGCCTTCAGTACAGCACTCTAACCACTGCGCCACTGAGGCTCTTAATTATGTTAGGAGATCCTCAGTGGCTTTCTAGAGTTTGAAAAAAGAACTTTTCCAGCTAAATCCAGAGATGCCAAAGATTGAATTTCTTGGTACAAAATATGTATATTACAAATGAACAAAACTTTCTTGAGTTGGCTGTGATTGGAGTGGAGAATTTAACATAGTCATGAGAGACTAGAGTAATCATTCACTAGAGTAATCATCATATTTTCATGTTGTTGTTTTTTTCCCAATGAGTATAGTCAATACTTGCCTCGGGGAATAAAAGTAGCTTAGGACATAGCACCTCAAGTATTGTGTGTGGCACACCCTGTTCCCTCTCTGCCCTGCCTGAATGTTACTGAATAAATGTGAGTGCCAATACAATTTTATTTAATGGGTCACTGACTTTTATGCCGCAACTGTATCTCTAACACAATAGCCAGCCAAGAGACACTTCCTGTATTTTTTAAGTATTTTCAGCTGGCTTAGAAGTGGATTTGTCCTTGATTGACCTTGCCCTTCTTTCCAGCTACTGAGGTGGCCTTATGAAACCTTTTTCAGATTGCAATAGAAAAACAATAAGGACTTGGCCCATATCGCAACTGCCTTGGTAATATATGTGGAAAGTTTTGAATACATGAATATAGTTATGTTGCATATATCTTTATACAATCAGCTTTTAGCTATATATTCAGTTGGACCAACGTAAGTGTTACTATAAAGTTGCTAACTTCTAAATGCTATAATCAATAAAAGCAACCACTGGTGCTAACTTTGTACTGAAGTTTGATTGTCTTGGTTTACACTATATAATCAGGAGACTAGTAAAAACTGCTTGATATAAAACAATATGGCATATAATAATATCTTATTATATAAAAGTGGTTCTGTTACAAGGTATACTGTCCATTGAAAGGCAAATTGCATGGATATTAATTTTCACTAACTGTAAAAAGTAGACTTTAAAAAAGTGCTCTCTTTAGATTTTTTGTAGTTGTCCAAGTGAAAAAGAACCAGCAAAGAACACTATGTGATAGAGTTCTATGGTCCAGTCTGAACTTCATGTAGACTTAAGTTTAAAATTCATTGTTCAAATTGTTCCTGTGCAATCAAGGCACAAAGGAGTCACGAGAACAGACATACTTGTTTGTCAGTTGTCCTTTTGATTATCAATTTACTCCACCCTCCATCACAGACATGCCAGACCTGTAAATGCTGTAATGACCCCAGGTCTTTAAATTGGCACAGCAATTAGTGCAGAGATAATGTGCTATAAATGTACTAATGAAGTGGAGGGAGGTGCAGGGTGACATGATATTCTGCCTTAGGTCTTCTATGAGTTAGGGTTTGGATTAGGATTCCCAGTTGGGGCTTGTCTTCAGGAACATCAAACCACAGTCAATGTCATCATTTCTGAATCAGCACATCGAAATGAAGGACAGGACTATATTAAGAAGGACATGTCAACACATCTATGCCACTCTTTTGGAAATTAGGGGTGCACAAAGGCCATTGTAGGTTTAGCCCTGTCCATAAGACTTTTTCTTCTGAGTGAGAATGAATCCTGTACATGATAGCCTGTTTAAATTCATGGATCACCATGAAAACATGTTGAAAATTATTGACTCCTTTCATAACATGAGATAGACACACTGTTTTATCAATAGCAGTTTCTCCTATTGTGTGAGAATTGGGTCATCATAGAACTTAGAAATGTCACTCCCATTAATCCACAACCATAGAAAATTTAAATTATTGGGTGGATCAGAAGTATAAAACTTGACGTTTTTTGCTATCATTGTTGCGGTTGTTTCACATCCTTCCTTGACTTCAACAGACAAATAGGTAAAATGAAATTTTTCCTGGATGTACAGGCTGTTCAAAATCCAGCTTCCAAAACCAACGAGGAAGAGCTGCTAAAGGCTTTCCAACATTAAAGATTTTGATTTGCCTTATGCACGCAGGAAGTCGAGTGTACACATTTTCTCCACTTCCGAAACCACTTCTCTTGACTTATTTCATTTTTAATCTATTGGATTGTCACAATAAGTCTGCGGTCAGATCCTAAGGTCACCTTAATGGGCAGACTTCAAAGAGCAGAGTATTTACATGTATACCCACACATGCATGCACACATGCGCATACACACTCACTGGCTGTTTTTAATCTCTCTGCCATACTGCCACTGATGGATTCATGGGTGTCTAATAAAACAAAAGAAAACAAATCTGGAGAGCGAGCCCACTTGTCCAGCTGGAGCGGAGAACAGCCGAAGCATATGCCTGAGTTAAAAGGGGAGGGCAACCTGTCCTGGGCATCCACACAAAGAAGATGATGAATACATACACGCCGCACGTACACTCTCTCACACACAAACAAACATCCACGCACAGAGAGACACATTTCTAGCAAGCCGTGGAATGACTTAAGCAGTCCATTGTATGACATATGAATGAGCCATCATTGTCCTGGCTTAGTGAGAAGGGACGCGGTCTGTCCTTGATTAGCCACGTGACTAACCTGATTACATGGGAGAAGCCACAAATGCAAAGAAGGCCTTCTGTCACTTCCTCCCCAAGGCACAGAGAACACAGTGCCTGGAGCCTGTCCCACTGTGGCCAAACGAAAGAGGGACAAAGTGATGGACAAACAGAGCAGGGATGGCTGACAATAAATCTCAGAAGGGCAGTTGGCCTGTGCCAAAAACTACCATGAAAATATCTATTTGGTGCTCGAACCCCCTCCCCCAAGTATTATACCCCTCAGGCAAACAACTTTGCATGAAAATACTTTGTCAAAAGAAACTTCTGCACCCTTTACTCCTCCAATTTTTCCTGCTACCTTCTCCTCTTCCCCAGTTTACTTCTCTTTTTTTAATATCTTTAGAGATTAAGGCTGTAAGAGAACTGGGCTCATGAAGGGTACAGGCTAAGACATGTAACCATCTGCATCCCTCTGCATATTAATTCCTGCTGCCATTTTTTTTTCCTGACAGGAAATTTCACTGGCTTCTCTGCCCCTTTGAATCTAGTTCTTAAAGACAAATGATCTTTCACAGCTAATTGGCTTATAAACTACATTCCAGCCATACACGGACTTGATTAAAGATATTTTATAAAAACAGGAAGAGAGAGAAAACACAGCGTGTTCCAAAAAAGGAAGATGCAGTTGTTTCAGTATGATGCCAAATGGTAACATTGGACAGGATCCTAAAATGCCTTTCTGTGAATGGTGTTTGAGCCAATTAAATTTCCATCTAAGAAGTTGGCACCTTAATAAAGAGGGTGGCTATGAGCTACAGGTTTGTTGTTGTTTTTTTGGGGGGGGAGGATATTTAAAAGTCATATTAAGGAAGTAATACAAAATAAGTGCAGGCAACATCTGAACAGAGATTTTCCAGTTCTTTCCCATTTAGAGAGGCCTGGATTTATTTTCAGGTATCTCCCATCTGATGGGAGATGGGAGACCAACATTCAGTAATGTAAGTGGAGTGGCTATGAGGGCTACAAAGCAAGAATTCAGGGATTCGTAATCCCCTAATTCAATTGAAAAGGAAAAATGGCTTTTTATCGATCCTTCTTCCAATTTATAGTTCTGTTCCTTGCAAAGCCATTAGAATTTCACAAGTCTTTAAAGGATATTTTGGGGGTTATTATTGTGTATGACATGGGTGACATGGGTTGGAAATATGTGTTCCTTTGAAAAAATCACTGAACTATGATTCCCAATGTTTCTCATCATTGACTATATTGGCTGAAGCTTCTGGAAGTTGTGGTTTAGCAATATTTGGAAAGACAAATATTCTCATTACAATATAGAGAACGGAGACCAGGTTTATTATAAGCAGTGTTCATGTGTGCTGGGAGTTGGGGGGCGTCTTGGGATGTAGGCTATTGCTTCAACTTTCCTGTTTAAATTTGCTTAAAGCTAGCTTATTCAATTTATTGTCCTTAGAAATAAAATGCAACATGAGCCATAAATGCAATTCAGGTTTATCTCAGTGGATGTGGAAAAATGATTTAAGGAACACATTGGCTTTTAAATTGGATTATTTTTCCAAAGAGCATTTTTCACAAAAATTATATTTTCTGAGTGTAGCACCTGTGTTATGCTTCTCCCTTTACATACAAAGTAAATGTTTTAAGTGAAAAGTTTTCTTTTTTTAAAAAAAGTTTATATATAGCTTTCTAAATCTGTATTTATATCTTCAATAATTTAAAAGAAAGTATCTACTTTTTTCCCTAGCCAACAAAGAGGAAATTTATTATTACATACAGAGCACAGAAAGGAGACGGGCAAGATACTATTTACATGCTAGACTGATCCCTCTTATGCTATAATGTCCAGTGAACATTTAATATTCTGTGAATGGCAGACTGAAGAAATTTTAAAATAAGCAAATTAAATATCCATGTAGGCAGTATCCTTATATGCCAACTGAATTTTTACTTTTGGAAGTAAACTAGTAGCAGGTATTAAAAAAAAATAAATCTCTAAAATGATGAGTGGTCAAAAGAATGATGGTTTTTTCACCTGGAAACCTATACATGTTTGAATTTGTACGATAGACCACCAATCCCTATAGAATCACTAATTTATTTCAAAATGTATGGGGCCGTTTGGGATAATGTTCAGTTGTAACAAGTAACAAAAATCAACAAGTTGATTTTTTCTTCTTCTTTTTTTTCCTGTTGCCCTTCCTATCTGTTTGGATTTGATCTTTGAACCATGCCTGTGCTCGATTACATTCAGAAGTGGAATGAGGGAAAGTTTCCAGGCATGCAAAGTGACTCTTATCGGATTTAGAGTGGCATTAAATTTCATGAAGAGTGTCCCAAAGTTTGCTGGGAAGAAGAAATAAGCAAACATTTGCTAAGTTCCTCATTTTGGAATATAAATGCCATCTATTGAAACTAAGCCACTTCCCACTTTTTCAGTTATAAAGTTTCTCAGTCCCTGAAAAATAAGAGAGAGCAATTAGACCTCACAACTTCAGTGATAGCTTAGGCAACAAAAGTTAAATTGGTTATGATCTTCTAGGGGTGAGAGGAACTACAAATATTGAAACTCCAGAAAAGGTGATGAAACGTCCTGTTGTCTTTTATAAAGATCTCACTGTGACATGGCAAAAGTCAATTTTCCAAATCTCTTAAAAATTAATGTGGGCTTGAATATAAATACAATGTTTGTTGAGGTAACGCTTCTTTTGATCACCTCACAACTCAATCAGGGAAAGGATGCCACACTAAATATAATTTCTCTCAAAACTTGAAACTAAGAACTCTTTAATGAAATTAAAGAGAGATGATAGACACACTCAGAAAAATAAGATTCATAAAACGAAAGAAATTGAAAGTGCCATCAATGCCATCTCCACAATAGTCTTGAATTAGCTGAACTGACTTCTTTCCCCTGGGTCTGCTACTTTGGAGATTTCTTTATTTAGTTCTTATTTTTAAGAACACTAAGGTGTATAGAGACATTTTTAGATACAATTAACTCAGAGTGAGCATAAGGTCTTCTTTCATCTCTTACTGTTGCTCGGTATGATATGTTTGCCATGTGTGAGAACATTGTTTTTAAATATCAGGAATTACTGAAGTCCTGCCCTAGCTATAGCTCTCAAAACTTTTGTCTGGAAAAATATGTCCATCCCCCATCCCCCTCACAGGTTGTCTGTTAAATTGTATTGTCAAGAATGCTCTAAGTAATACTAAAGTTGACATGGTGCAAGCAAAGAGCTGACAGATTCACTCAGAGAGTAGCTGATTAAAGGCTGTGAAGACCTGAGGCTCTGTCTCAAAAAAGAAGAGGGCCTGGCAGAATTCTGCCTGAGTACCTCCACCCTGATTCTGTTACCAAGACTGCTATAGAAGATCACCATATGCTACACTGGGTAATCACCTATACAGTCAGTAATGCTTGAAATGAAGACTCAAATCCTTATTCAAGTTCTCGCCCTGAATATCAAAATGTACAATAAATAAACAATCAGAATGATCAGTGATTTGAGTGATGAAAAGTAAAATGAACAATCTTCAGGAGAGCAATAGCATATTGAAATGCCACCCATCAATGTAGAATGTTTAACCCACCCAAAAAAATAATGGTACACACATCGTACTGCCAAACCATTTGGGGCTGTAAGACTGCTGACAATGTTTGAGTGGTGCAAATTGGAATAACTTTTGAGAAATGTTAATTTATTGCAGTTATGTCTCCTCCACTTGTAACAGTTTGGACAGCCCCCTCTTTATTTATTCCACAGAAAGATTTGGCTAAGAGGTAAGCCCTCTTCAGGCATTCATCCTGGATAGAGAATTTACATAGATTTTTTTTTGACTCTGTTCTTTTCTTTCCCTGAGCATCATGCAATGAACTCAGAGCTCTTAAGGCAACTGCATTGTTTCATGAGTACATGAACAGCAGGAAAGAAAGGGGTGGGACCAGCATGCAAAGGTGCACTAAAATCAGTGCCATGTTGTGATGTTAACTGGGACTACTTTCAGATATGTGGACTCCAATTCTCAGCAGTGGCTAGTTGGCTGGGGAATTCTGACGTCCATACATCTGGAATTAGCCAAGATTGAGAAATGTCCCTCTAAGATCATCTCAGACATGTCTAATGTTGTGGAACAGGATGTTTGATGGTGCACTTCCAAGTGAAATAAAGATAGGGCAAGGAATGGGGAAGCCAATTTTAAGAAATCAACTGTCCTTGAATAACTAGATTGGTTTTAAATATTTTAATATTGTATCAAAACATTTCTTTATGCCCATACAATAATGACTAGATGAGATTTTTTCTATAGTTCCCCAACAAACATTATTGTTGTTCTCAATCTAATTCATTTTGCTTTTATATTAAATTCCAAAGTCTCACAGAATAACAGCTGAATTTAATGTCAGAAAAAATATTTTTCCACATAATTTGTTGAGTGTGATAACTTTGGAGCATGAACATGTCACTTTATATCTTGGATAAAATAAATGTTAGAAGTACCATCATTTATTGCATAAGAAAAGCTACTCTTCTATCTATCAAGTATGGTAAGAACATTGTGAGAACATCTGTCTCTAGCTTTAAATGTGTATAATTTTAAAATAACCTGTGCTTGGTAGTCATTTTTTTAATTTATAATTTAATACATAGATACATTTAATTTATATACTTTTATATGTAAATATTTAATGCAGTATTAATAGTGGATCTTGATTCTATGTCAAAGAGCATAATATTTGTGTTTTTTATATTATTTGTTAGAAAGACCTGAACTATCCACATTTATTATCCTACTTAGTCTCCAACATCTTTTTAACTGATTATTTTGTTCATTATGCTCCATGACTAAACAATGGTCTGTGCAGGTATTATAAACATGGATAATAAATTGCAGCATTTTCTTTCAAGAAAGTTTGCTGAAATCATTAAAGATTTTTGTTTTCTTTGGTTTCATTAGTATATCCAGGAGCTTTCCATTAAACTACACAGGCACAGTTCTCATCTCCTAAATTCAGTTCTAGTTTATTAGTGCTGCGGGGCAGATTTTCAAAACTACTGATTAAAACAAGAGAGAATATTTGGGCTTGGCACTAATAGTTTTGAAAACATTGTCTGCAATGGTAACTTATGGCTTGAAATCAAGGACTGAAAGAAAAAAAAGTATGCTATGTCAAAAAAAAATTGTGGCTTTTACACTGAGTAATCTTAACATGCACCGAAAAATGTGGCTCTGAAGCTTTGTATGGAAGGTGATTTCTTTTTTAATTAATCTTAGATAATGCTGCCCTAGCCACTTTGATTTACATAATTGGAAATCAGACTTTGAAACACCCTTGAGGAACACTTACTAGATATGCAGCTACCTGCAAATGAAAAGAAGCAGGGTGGTAGCAATGTGGCAATTTAAAAAAGGGGGAAGGAGAAAGGTGTCATGCTTTCTTTTGAAAACCAGTGAATGACTAGTCAAGTTTTTATTGTTCCGGATCCCATTAATGAACTTTGAAGCTAATAATTACATTATATTATTGAGCGCTGCTTTCTAATATTCCAAATACAAAAAAAATAAAATAAAAAGCATTTCATATAAATTATTTCTCAAACAGTGGGTCAAAATTCTGCTTCTATTTCTACTCTTCCTGAAGAATTCGTGCTTTTTTTTTTTTTGTACCTTAATATGCCTAAAAGATCAAGTAAGCCTTCTTGTTGTTTTTTTAAATATGATATCCTGTGTGATGACTCTGATTAATGTGTGCAACTGTATGTTTATTTATTTATAAACTTAGCCAAAAGTGGATTACTGAAGTAATCACTACCTGAAAACTGATAAAACCACATGAGAGGTCAAAACCACATAGCAAGAGTTAACAATAGCAGCATACCAAAAAACATGCAGATGCAGAAGTTCACCCAACATTTCAAAGGGTACCAAAAATTCAGCCACAACTGGCTGAAAAGAAAGAAAAGTTGGCTGCAGAACTTGTCCTGAAACGCCATGTAATAAATCTGTGGCCTGTGCAGGCTTTTAAGAGAGTACAGGTAATCCTCGACTGACCCCCACAACTGAACCCAAAATTTATGTTGCTAAATAAGACATTTGTTAAATGAGTTTTGCCCCATTTTACATCCTTTCTTACCACCCTTATTAAGTGAATAACTGCAGTTGTTAAATTAGTAACGCGGTTGTAAAGTGAATCCGGTTTCCTCATTGACAATTGCTTGTCTCAAAGGTGATCATGAGACCCCAGGACACTGCAACCGTCACAAATATGAGTCAGTTGTCAAGTATTTTAATTTTGATCATGTAGCCATGGGGATGCTTCAACGTTCATAAGTGTGAAAAATGGTCATAAATCACTTTTTTTCAGTGCTGTTGTAACTTTGAACGGTCACTAAACAAACTGCTATAAGTGTAGGACTACCTGTATTGTCATCTTGGGTCAATGGGCAGGTATATAAAAGGTGATTTATCAGGTATCTAGTGAAAGCTGACCTTAAGCCTGTCTTGAGAGTATATAGAGGGTTTCTTATCTATCTATCTATCTATCTATCTATCTATCTATCTATCTATCTATCTATCTATCTATCTATCTATCTATC
>JANHFL010005682.1:11168-22398 GCA_032468155.1 Oxyrhabdium leporinum | reverse complement strand
AGAGTATTGCTTATAAGCTGTAAACTGCCCCGAGTCTTCGGAATGGGGCGGTATATAAATGTGAAAATAAAATAAAAATAAATAAATATATATATATATTTGCCTTATGACTGTGTCACTTAACAATGGCATCCCTGGTCCCAGCTACCATCATTAAACAACAAGGACTAATCATAAAGGGATGTCGTTATTGAGAGTGGGACCATATTACCTCTGGAGGTGGACCGGAGGAAAAAAGAGCTTTTGTTGTAATGATCTTCTTTACTTCCAGAGGCCCGGGAGCTGCTGCTCCTTCTTCTTTCCGAATAACTGAAGACATCGCTGAAGGTCTACAAGTAGGAGAAGACAACATCAGCCTAGGACAAGGGCTGCCAGTGGAATGATATTTATATAATCACTTTTGGAGGCGGTAGACTCTCCTCTGATTAAGCAAATATTAAAATCACTTAAAACTGGCAAAATCAATAGAGAGTTCAACCATACTGTTTGAAATACGTTTTTAAGAAGAAACCAGACAGTCACTTATCAGGTTCTCCTACTTGAGCAGAGAGCTGGACTAGAAGACCTCCAAGGTCTATCCCCTATTCCCTTATTCCTATTCTATATTCTATTCTATTCTATTTTTCTTTCTGTTCTGTTCTGTCCTAGCCTATCCTATTCTCTATTCTATTCCATTCCATTCCATTCTACTTCTCTTCTACTTCTACTTCTACTTCTACTTCTATTTCTATTTAATTCCATTCCATTCCATTCCATTCCATTCCTAATTCTATTCTATTCTATTCTATTCTATTCTATTCTATTCTATTCTATTCTATTGTAATTTACTATTCCATTCCATTCAATTCCATTCCTATTCCATTCTATTCTTCTATTCTAAATGAATAAAGCCCCCAAAGAGTCTCTATGGCCATTTTCCCCCTATTGAATTAAACCATCATTTGCCCTGTCTAGTAGCAGCACAAATCAGATCCACCCTAAAACTGGGCATCCACATCACCAGGCCTCGTAGCTTTGCACTGATGTAATTCCCCGAACTGCAATGCGTTATGGGCACTCCTTGTTTAGCAACTACCTCACTGAGCAACCATCTGCAGTTATGATGTAATGAAACAGGAACTTTGCAGCAATCGTCGTATGCAGCAGCATCTCAATCATGTGTTCCCTGTGACAGTCGGTCAGTACATGTTGGCCTATGCCTGACCAGTCCCTGTCCATCCACCCCACCACCCCCAGCAGCAGACAGATTGCTTAAACAAGCCATTTCTTCTTGAGGTACTTGTCCCTACCGAGCAGCAAGTCTCTAAAATGTATTTAATGGAAGTTAACGAGCTCAGCTCACTGACCTTAATTAGTTGATTAGTACCCTGCCAGCTCTAAGCTGCTGCCTAACATCAACAAGACCCTAATCAGTTCAGCTTTTTTGCTTCCCAAGTAGCATGCCAGGCAAATGGCCAGCACTAACATGCTGCTCTCTGTGTGTATCTCATTGTGTGTATGCTTGCTCTCTTGTAATCCCTTTCTCTCGGATGAATGAAAAAAAACAAATATCATTTCGCTTCTTGCTAATAATCTCAGCACTGGGATGAGCACATCGAGAGTGGAGGGTGTCGGGGAAAAGAACTCTAAGATATGATCTTTTACGCAGCTTTCTCGGGAGTGAATTTCCAAAAACCATCCGACATTTGCATTCACCTGGCTGTTTGGGAGTGTATCCTTCTGACGCTATAAAACAAAGCAAAGCTCAAGTCGTAAACACAGTTGCAGTGATGTGATTCATTTAGTGACCACTTTAAGGACTGGGTCACTGATTCGAATTGCGGTTGCAAAATGAGGACTACCTGTAATTCAATGCAAGGCACGTCATGATATCCCTTCCCTGGATGTCCATAAGTGACTTGAAGGTACTTCTAGCATGCTTTACAAGCTACTGGTGGGGTGGAACTGGGGTTCCCAATTCTGCTGGTGTTCCCAACCTTTATAGGATTAGCCATCCAGGGGAGCTGCCCCCTAATTTGCAAGGTGGTGTTGTCACACTTGATGTTGTCCTGATCTGCTGGGTGAAGTACCGTAACCCAAGGAATTATAGGATAGGGCGTCATCACTTAAGGTGCCCAACTTCAGTAGCAACTGAAAGAAAGCAAGAACCCTGCACCACCTGAATTCCGGAGGAAATGGCACCACTGTATGATTTGCTTTTTGCTGGGCAGGTGAACACACCGGGCAAAATCTTTATTCTTTTGTGTTTATTCGTGCTGGCTACATCCTGGAGGCCTCGTCCCAGCCAGTAACAGTAAACAC
This sequence comes from Oxyrhabdium leporinum, assembly GCA_032468155.1. Lineage (NCBI taxonomy): Eukaryota > Metazoa > Chordata > Lepidosauria > Squamata > Cyclocoridae > Oxyrhabdium > Oxyrhabdium leporinum. The sequence continues at coordinate 20,097 of JANHFL010005682.1, read as the reverse complement.
GGCAAGGAAATTATTTCCAATCTCCTTCCAGCTGTACCTGTAGGAAACAGCTGTTCATTTATTTTGTGCAAAGAAAAATGGGGTGGGGTGGGCTGTACACGCAGCCATTGGAATTCCAAAGCCAAGTATGATTTGGGGAGAATCCAATGTAACCTTGAACACTTTTGAAGCAAGGAGGATTACCAACAAGTTCTTTGCTGGCTAAAAACCACAGTACAATTGATTGGACCAGCTCCCAATTGCTTCTCTGCCAGCAGTCCCCGCTCGGAAAGGAGTGGCTCTCTCACCCAAATTGGTCAACAATCCTATTATCCCAGTTCTCCTGCGCGAAGCCAGAGTTTTCTGTGACTCAAGGAGGCCCTAAGGCCCAAGCGATCTTCCTAACATTGCCTTGCTTTGTGGAGAGAGGTTGGTAGCCTGCCAAATTTCACAACAAAATGAGTCACCTTCGCTGATTTGTCAACTGCGACCGTTACTGGAAAGTAATCAGCAGGCCCGAACAAGCCATGGTTGTTAAAATATCTAGGAATGACCTTAGTTAATCTAATCCTTTCCTTTTGGAGGGGGGGGGGGGCGGCACGATCAAAAGCCATCCCTGAACAGCCCGCTAAGAGTTCCAAGGCAAGTAGAGGGGGCAGCTAAGCGTTGGATGCAACCGACGTCTTTAGAAAGAAGTTGATTAGCTTTCTGCTGTATGGCCTCTTGAGTTGCTTTTATAAAGATCTTGGACTCCTGGAGTGGAAATAGAAAAACGGAACAGGGTTGGAAGGGACCTCGGAAGTTTTCTAGTCCAACCTCCTGCGCAAAGAGGACCCTACACCACTTCAGACAGGTGGCCGTCCAGTCTCTTCTTAAAAACCTCATGATGGATCATCTACAACCTCTGAAGGCAAGCTGTTTCACTGATTCATTGTTCTCAATGTCAAGAAATTGCTCCTTAGGTCCAGGTTGCTTCTCTCCTTGATTAGTTTCCATCCGCTGCTTCTTGCCCTGCCTTTCGGTGATCTGCAAAATAGGTTGGACACCCCCCCACCCCCCTCTTCTTTGTGGCAGCCCCTCAACTATCGAAATATTGAAGAGACCAGGGCAGCTCCGAATTTGAGACATGGCATGGAGGGACACCTCCTTTGCCACACTTTGTAACCTGCCCCACGTGCGGGAGAACGTCTCTGAGCTTTTCTCCCTGAAGTTCAGTCCCGACTCACGCCTGAAACCTCTCCAACCACTCTGAAAGCAGACTTGACTTCTATGTGGATCTTGGGGGGGCTGGGGGGTGGGGTGGTGTTATCATTATTGATCACTTTGATTTTTTCAAAAAAAAAAAAAAAAGGACTTGTTGGCTCCGTGACTCTCAGGAAGGAATGACTTTTGCTTCACTCACGGAAAGGATCGGATTCAACTTGTGATAAAATGGCCTCTCGTTCCAGTGTTTTGTGGGTTGCTAGGGCTGGAGATCACCAATCCGGATTCGACAGAATTCGGATTGATGCTCACTGTGACTAGAAGGGACCTTGGAGGTAATCTAACTTCCTACCCTGTCAAAGAATCCTACCATCCTAGACAAATGGTTATCCACAGTAGCCTATGGGGAAACCTCATACTCCAGCAAAGGAACCACCCAACTTCCCTGCCTTTCTTGCAATTAAAAGGGACATATTATAATACAGAGGTATCCGACCTTGGCAAATTTAAGGCTGGGGAATTCTGGGAATTGAAGTCCACAAAGTCTTAAAGTTGCCAAGTTTGGGCACCCATTACAATACCTGAATCCAAGACTAATTAATTAGGAGACTGGGAGACACTGAATCTGTTCCCTGCCTCTTATTGTGTGGGCCTTTTTATTGGCATTTAGATGTAATAAATCTTTTTTTTATTGATTTATTTTGCCAATGTCAATGTCACCCAGGAAGGCAGCCATATCCTGTGCCAGTGCTATTGCCATTTGAAGGCCAACTATTTTGATTTTGTTTCCTCTATTTTCCCCTATCTTTAGTATATTCCATTTTGATCTTATTTATTGGTTCATAGGGAGAGGGAATATATAAGTTGTTGTTCAGTTTCAGAGTGTAGAGAGAATCTTTACTAGTAATACCTGTCCCAAGTTTGCTAAGTGCTCCAGTAAAATGCTATGATCTGTTATTGTAATGTAAGGAATTTACTCCAATTTACTACTTATTTATTTCAAGAGGCAACTGGAAATTTCTGGTTTTTCTTTGGAAGACGTTTCGCTTCTCCTCCAAGAAGCTTCTTCAGCTCTGACTGGATGGTGGAGGGGAAGGGAAGGATTTATATTCCTTACAGACAGCTGGTCCTTTGCCTTCTTTTAGCAAAAAGCTGAAGAAGCTTCTTGGATGAGAAGGGAAAGCTCTTCAAAGAAAAAAAAACAGAAAGTCCAGTTGCCCCTTGAAAAAACACCTTTGGGACAACTGCGACCTGGAGGACTGAGAATCTCCATAGACGTACAGAATTTACATTTTTTTTAAAATTGTTAATTAAATCTGGGTGCCAGTGGGCAGAAAGATACACGTCCATAGGCACCTGGAGCCCTTGTGCATCCTTGGGAACCTCAGACTGACATGATACAATGGAACAACAGGTCAGAAACAACTGGCTTTGCAAGCAGAGCAATTTTGAAAGGCAGAGCATATTGACTTTCTACCAAGATTTCTAGCTGGCTTTTAAATGGTACTTTAAATTGTTTTTATTTCCCCTCTAGCTGCGTTGATCAGAATTTCCTAGCCATCCTCATCAATGTCAGCTGGAAACCCTGAGAGGTCTAATTCAATCAAACCAGGCAGTATCCAACTCAGGCAGTTTTTTTCCATAACTGCAACAAGGCCAAAAATTAAATGTGCAGCCTTTTTTGCATTGTGGTAGTGCACGCAAGTGGATTTAGAGGCAGGACTAAACCGCAACGCAGGTTTTGTTATTTGCACCTCCCTCTGGCCCCAGATCAAGGGGTTTTTTTTCCCCCTTAAGGACTTTCTCCCCAAAGGCCTTGTGCCCTCAACGCACTTGGGGGGGGGGGGGGTGTCTCGTTTCGTGGCCATTTGTAAACCAGAGAGAGAGAGACATGAAACTGAGTTTTCTCATTAGAAACATTTCAACTACATTTTTTTTTTTAGTTTCCTGCTTGATGCAATTTTCTGAGCAAGCTGAAATAGCTCTTTTTCTTTCTTTTTTTTTTGCACAGGCCCTGGGGCAAATTAATAATGTGTTATCGTCTCCTACGGCAATTGGGAAGCTGACTTTCTGGTTCTAAAGTTGTCTGGTTAAAAAAGCAATTTTCACACAGAGTTACTAAACTGTCATTTATTTGCTTTCGCTTCATGTGAGACGTGCGAAGCCATCCCGAGCGGGTTTATGCCTCAGGTGGTTTGAGCAAGGATGCTGTAGCCTGCTAAACCAACTTTGCATGTGTTAATGCAGACATCAGACAAACGAACACAGCTATGGGAAATTCAGCTCGTAAGTTGAAATCCCACCCCCCTTTTTTTTTTTAGCCTTGACATTTAGGAATAAACATGGAAACAAAGTGGCTTCGTTTTAAATAGTGATATATTCCCAAGCTCCATAAAGAGATTCCTAGTTCAAAGCTTGCCTCAATCATGTATGTCAGTTCAAACAACTAGCTATTCTCAGCTCCCCAGCTCACATTCCTGCAATGGGATAACGCTTAGCTACTCGTCAGTAGTACGACGGTGAACATTACACAATCGAATATGAAATACTCTCATTTTTTTCCCCCATTCAGGCAAATACACAGCAGTCTCCCGTTCAAGAGACAAAACCCAGGAAGAAGATTATGATGAACGCAAAGGATTGGGGATTTACCCAAGAATTTTTTCCTAACATGGGAGAGGGCTTTAGTATAAAAAGGGCCACTTTAAAGTGCAACTAAGTCCGAGAGGTTAATTTAAAACACAGCAATGGACCACGAAGACAAAAATTCAGGTAACAGTGAACAGAACTGTGGTTCGTGAGTAGAGAGGTCGAAGGAAGCAGCTCAGAGCTAAATAGTGGCCTAATTTGGTTTGTTCCCCCATTTCAACCCTGGTTAATAAAAAGTTGGGAGATAAAACTCCTAGGTAATTAGATCCGTAGCCAGCTACAGCTGTCCACAATTGGGAGGGGGAAATGCCACTAGTCATCAAGGCTGGTCATTTCTGGCCAAGGTAATGATCCATACCCATGATCCATACCCATGGATGGGAGTTCCTATTCTGTAGTTGTGGGTTGTTAGTGGCTAAAAGAACCAACAAATGAATCCATTCTTCCTTTTGCCACAAATTCACTGCTTAAGAGTCACCCTTGGCTTCACGGGTTACATGCAGTTGGGAAGTCTCACAGGCTATTTAGATAATGCATGGTGACCCTCTAGGCACTACACAAATGCTTTATGGTTATTTTAAAGGTATCAGCTTCAGCGGAATGAACTTACCATCCCTTGTTGCGTACATGAACTGGGTGTTGAATTCCTGTGCACGCCTAATCCGAATCCAAGACCAGCTGCTTCGAAAGCCTACAGCAGCGTTGTCAAACAGGGCCCAGCTACTTCAAGAGTCCTCAAAGTGGACCTGGACAACTTAAGCAAACTGCACTTCTTAACAGAAACACCTGAACACTGGAAAGCTAAGCTGTGCTGAGAACAACAGGCAGCTTTACAAGCATATCTTACAAGGGGGTGTGGGGGTGTGTGTTCAGCTTTACATTTCAATAACTTAACATATCTGGAGGCACGAGCATGTGTGTGTATTTGTTTATTCATAATTCTGAATTGCCTTGGGATACCAAAAGTCATTCTAATTTAAGGTGATTTAACAAAATTGCTGGCCTCGCTTTTCAGAACGTCCATCGATCCATTGTGTTATTTCAATGGGCTACCATGTGTTAAAAGAAACATAACATGCACACATGTGTACAGGTTTCATAAAGTCTATTTCGTTATTTTGTGGGTACCGCATCCAACAGTTAAATACATTTAAATAATGTATTATGTAGTTACTGCACTAATGCAGAATTGAGAACTAGATAGAGAACCAATTTAACTAAAACCAGCTAACAAGGAACTGCCTAAATATTCTTAATAACAGCTCTTGTTCTAGGGCGTCCCACTTGAGGAGGGAAAAAAACCCCTCCAAGTCATACTGGAATTACATTTTTTAAGGCCATATTCTTCCGCTATCCCATTTTCTGCAGCAGTTTTCTTCACACCGTTAAGCCTCCAATTCCAGGCCAAGACCAAGTTTGTGTCCACCGGCATTGATGTTCTTCCCATCGACCAGGGCAGACAGCGTGAGCTTCACACCTGCAGAGAAAGCAGAATTAAAAGCAGGTTCCATCACGTCCAACTTTCCCTTAGCAGATGATGCTGCTGCCCAAACCTGCCAGTCTACTCCTCCCCTTCACTCTTCTGTAGCCTCCCCCCCCCCCCTCTGGGCTGTTTTTCTTCCCATGCCTTGCATCAACCTGGAAGTTCCTTTCATTCATTCAAGGGGCGTCCCGAGAGAGAGAGAGAAAAACAAAAAACTCTGCATCGCTTTGAGGATACAAAGGAATTGCTTGAAAGAATGCCAGCTCAGTTATTAATAAGATATTCTCTTGCCAACGTATTTATTTATTAAATTCTACATGCTACTTATGACCCTGGCAGATTACCCAAAAGAATTATGAAGGAGGTATCCGGGACTGTGTGACCAAAATATTTAAGAGATTCAGTGCTGGCTTGTATAAACTACACAACCAGCCTCCCCCCCCCCCCACCAAAAAAAAGCAGGGGAGGGAGAAGGGCAAAATAAACAAACAAATACATAAATCCTAAAAAAATGAAATGGGCTCTTTACAGTTGTTTTACAAATTTCTGAGCATTATTCCGAGCACTTCAAATTATAAATGTTTTATGGATCATTTATTAGAAATGTAAAAATTTGGGAAAACTCCGAAGCAATGGTATTTACTGATCTCTATGAGGGGGATGACCTGTTTAGAAATGGGAACTATTTATAAATATAAATTCTTGAAAAGGCAGAAATATTTTCAATATTTTCTTTGGCCTCTTTCACAGACTTAAATACTCTTGCCAACATTTACCCCATTTTTGGGGGCCTGGCAGGAAACAGATCCCTCCTCCTCCTCTCAGTCAAGAGGAAACAAGGCACTGAGCAAAGGACTTTATCTTCTAAAAAAAAGCAAGATTCTCAAATAGAAGAAGGGCATTCCTGTCCTTGCAACTGTGGGTTCTCCTGCAGGGCAACTTGCACAGAAATATAACGAACCAGAGCTGTAACTAATTTTCCTGCTGCATAATTTCTATAAATCAACTCAGGTAACAAAACCTGGGTAGCAATCATTTTTTCTTAACTGTTTTAGATGTAAACATATGAGGACATACATAATAGAAAGCAAAAAGGTCTTCGAAGAAAAAAATACCCTCCCTGCTGCGTCTTCACACAACGACTGCCAGCTCTCTGGTAATAAACAGCATGTCTTTTCAAATACAAGGAGACCCTTCACACAGTTATTTGTTGTCCTTTAAGTACGAGAAATATATTAACCTATTTATAAGTTAACATCTATTTCGCCTCAATATTGGTTAACATCTACATCCAGTTTGTCAGAGCTTCTCAAACACAGAAATTAAGACCGTCACAGTGAAAAGTGCAGTCTCATATTTTAGCAAATATTTACCTTGCCTCAGGGACTGGGTGTAGCCAATTCCAATTAGACTAGAGTTGTTCACTTTTGTCTGCAAAGCAAATGACAAGCAAAGTTAACATCCTTCCTTTCAATTCTCTTATATTTAAAGTAAGCTACAGAACCCAGTACAAAGATTGAAATTTACCATATTTGCAAGGCACACATATAACTTCACCCATATTTGCTTGTTTTAGATATACGTGAAAATCCGGGTATTTACGTCTCACAAACTTTGAGCCAGTTAAATATCATTCTGTTATCAATTCCAGCAGGGTTATTCCTGAATAATATAATCTGGATTGAGCCAAAACCTATTCTGGGATGTATATTCTCTGGTTCCCATTCATTTCTATGGATATCTTTGTTCTTGTTAGCTGGAGAGTGGCATGCCTCATGGTGTTTTATCAATGGAACAGTTCCTATTGGGTTGAAGCATGATTCTTCCCCTAGTTATAGTAACGTAAGTCACCAATTAAAGTCCTCAAGTAGGCTGACTCAGCAAGTCACAAACATTCAAAGTTTCCAGGATAGAATTCCCAGGATGGAAATTTCTGCTTTTCCTCTGGTCCATGCCTATCCTGTTATGGGATGTTTTCCAAAGCAGGAAGTAGTTTGTGGTATTTAGCTCCAAATGGGCAAATTATTCCACGCCCCCAAACTCCCGTTTTACAGTTAGTAGTCCACTCTGAATGATACATTCTAAACTCTTAGAATACACGAGGCAAACAAATGTAAGCAACAAACGCCTCTTCTGCAACATATACCTGCAAAGAAAAAGAGCGCTGAACCAAGCACAAAATAGTAGCAGATGGTTCCACCAACACACAGTGTAACTTTTCTTTTAAAGTAGAGTCCAAATCTCTGCTCGTGTCCTTGCTCTACCTTTCTTTAAGTTGCTAATGGCAGGAGGGATGTGGTTTATGTTTGTTATTTGATTTAATAGCACACAAATTTTTTTTTAAAAAAAAGCCAATCACACAATGGCTCTTTGAAACAATGTGAGTGTGGCCAGCTCGATGTCACTCGTGTCGGGGGCGCCAGTGGTGGCCCGAACGCTCTGCCAATGAATATGGGCTCCCAAGCTCCGTTTTCGGCTGCGACGGCCTCCTGCAACCGTCTGCCGGGGGAAACGGAGCTCGGGAGGGCTGCATGCAGGCCGGACCTTCGCTGTTTCCAGGGCGGCCTCTCAGACCAGATCTAAGCACTCCGTGGGTCGGATCCAGCCCCCGGGGCCTTAAGTTTGACACCCCTGCTCTATAGTGTTATAAAGCGGCCTTGAAATTCATCCCCACACCTGAACTGCCGACAGAAATAATAAATCCCAAATCCTGACCCGACACTTGCTGGCCACAATCTTAGCTCTGGTTTAGCTGTATGTACAATCACTTCTGCTTCTTCTTTTGGGCCCCAAAGCATAGGAGGAAAGCAGATGCAATGGATTGCCAAAAAGACAAGTGTCCCTGCTTCCCTGCAAAGGGAATGGGGAATTGTATTAGCTAAGTGTTCAACAGATGACTGAACAGCACATACCAAATCTGCAGAGCCTGCAGATTTCTACCAGCCTGGCTAGCTAAGTTGAATACTGCTCTCTAATTTCGGATACTGAGCAGACAGCCGAGATCCTGGTTTGGAAATAGTTACGAGAGGCAGTTTCAAAATGCTTCACACCGTCAGGATAAGCAGCCGTAGGTTTTTGATGGCTAATCATGGCTGCCCCAAAACTCCTATGTGAAACAGGAGAAAATCATTGGCAAAGCAGTTGGGAAATGCACACATTAAAAAAAGCTCCCTTTTCTATTGCTTGAATAGAAAAGCGTAACGTAGTTTCTCACCTTGAATTTACAATGGCACTCAGGTTAAGTTTAATTTATATAAATTCAAAGGATAATAACGGCATACCTAAAGTGAGTCCGCGTTTCAGGAAATCTCAATTCAATGCTGCCAAACACCCGACACTTAACCATTAATTCAATCAGGCCATCAATAGACACATAGGGATAAACCGTATATACACATTTAAAAAAAACACACACAAGAGCTAAGAACAACAAAAAAAAACATCAGAACACTTCCTTTCCAGCAGCCTACAACCACATACGTAGGGATTTATGCCAGACAATCAACCAGAAAAATGCCACAATCAAGGAATCTCACCCTTATTTATTTATTTATTTATTTATTTATTTATTTTTACATTTATATACCGCCCCATTCCGAAGACTCGGGGCGGTTT
>JANHFL010005682.1:0-11068 GCA_032468155.1 Oxyrhabdium leporinum | reverse complement strand
TTTGAACCGCTAGATTGAATCAGCAGAAGTGGCCTGCAGTTCAACACTCTAACCACTGCGCCACCTAGGCTCCTCATCAACACTCACCGATAGGGTGCAAGCTATTGTATATGAAGGAGCAAGCCCCACACTCACTAACCCTGAAATTAGCTACTATAGGAATGAAACATGTAACCAAACTTGGCACCAAGGACCCTGTTTAACTTTTAGATGTCACTTTTATGGGTGACTGAGATTTACCAAATGTTAGAAAGATGCACAAGTGCCTTGAACATTCATGTGAACATTGCTTATTATAATTTTAGATAAATTCGTGGCATTTCCACGTGGCAAATATTGCTAAGCAGTTTCACAGCAGAGATAAGAGAATGAAACAAGGAACTCTGTTTTACAAAATAATCCCAAATCACCCAGGGCAGACAGATTCCCCGCCGTCAATAATCCAGAGCCAAGCCCACAGGAAAAGCCACAACTGTTTGTAAAAGGTTTCCAGACAGTAAATCTAGGATTCAGTCGTTGGGCCTCTTTAAGACTTTATACTCGAGTGTCTAAAACTTACAAAGCAAGGTTGGGAATGACACAAAATCAAGCACAAACTCTGGATGAGAAAGGCGCAATAGCTTCTTCACATCGGACTGGGATCTTTTCAGTGTGAATTAAAGAGGAATCAATAAAGGAGAACATGTGTAGGGTTGAAGTGAGGGATTCCTTTAAAGAGGAATTTAGCCCTGGGATTGTAATTGGTTTACTTACAGAAATGGATGCAGTGGGATCCAGCTGATATTTGGCTGCAATTCCAAAACGAGTGCTATTGGTGCCAGATACCCAGTTAAGATTTATGGCAGTTTCAAGGTTCTCGCTGATCTTCTGATAAATGGAGCCACCAAATTCTGACCCATCATTGCTGGAAAATATTTTAGCCACAAAAAGATGATTAAACGAAACAAATTCAAAGGAAAGAGTTCTGGTACTTTAACCATAATTTGTCCCACTATAACATGCCAGCTTTAAAAAATAAATAAATACTGGCAAAATCTTTCCTAAGCAAAGTTTATAAAAACTGTCTTGGGATATTAGTGCAGTAATGCTAGTTTCCCAAAAAGTCTATGCAGATTTGTGTCAAATATAGATCTGCCAGGTTTTGCCAGAAAAACTGACAGCAGCAAAATAACTGCGCACATAGGAACAAATGCAAACAGACGTACTGTAGAAATACTTTAGAATAGATAGAAGGACTGTAGCAGTACGTAGAAATATAGTCTACACATATGTAAAACAGGAGAAAGAAAAAGATTTTTTGAAGGACAAACAGCTCTGCAAACATTCATCTCATGACCATGTTAAGGCCATAGACTTGTCCAAATATGTACAAATCCATAACATTCATAATCGTTGGGAGTAAAGCCCAAAGACATATATACACTAGAAATTAAATATAACAATATTTTCCTTGTACATAAGGTTATGAGTTCAACCTGGTAGTCAGCTTTTTTTTTTAGGAAAAAATATTTTTCCTAAATTTTCCCTCATTTTCTAGAGGAACGCTTTGCTCTATCAAAGTAACTGAAATTGCTGCGTCCATGTTTATCTGACCAAATATAAAGGCTTCAACTGTTCAGGAGTTTCTTTCTATGCAGTGTATAAATATATCTATCAAATGAACAAACTTATAAGATTGAGTCAATTTTATTTTCATAAAAATATGAAGATTCTAGCATCGTAAGAATATGCTGCAATATATTTACTTCTTATTTCTTTTAGGCCATGACACTCATAAAAGCAAAATAACCATTGTAGTTTATTTCAAGGGTTGTTTACTATGACATGGAAAACTGCAGTTTGCTACCTTAACAGTCTTAAAGCTCCAACTGCAATTCATACTCCCAGTTCCTTCAAAACGTGTGTCACTCCTCTTTAAAAAAAAATCCACAAGTGTTCCACGATAAAACTTCAGTTTTGAAGTGAAAAACTAAAGATCCCTTGCAAAAGCAAACCACACAACAGGATTTCCCATGATTTATTTAGCTCCTCTGACTGACAGAAGAAAACACCTTCTCTGTGTTTCTGGCTAACACATAAGACAAGAGAACATGTGACTTAATTCACTTAGCTTACTAACTGTAATGTTGACCATCCTTTCTAATGAGTAAACTAATCCGCACGTAATATTCAAGGATATCAGCTCCAGCAAACTGACCTTATTTCCCTCCAAGACAGAGATTTGATTTTCTGGCTATCTTGATGAATAACAACACAGTTTAAACTTACACATTGGTATGCAATTGGAAGTCTCCGGTCTTGTAACCCACAGAGAAGTTATTTCTTGTCAGCTTGGATTTGGCACTATCAAAAGTCATCTGGTAACCAGCGAGCCAGCCCTCGTATCCCAAGACGACGGAACCATGGATGGCAGGTCCAGCAAAATCAAAGTCAACGTCACACCCAAGGTTTATGCACTCACGCTTATACGCGGATTTGATTTTGCCACTTTTCTTTCTGCAAAGACAAATGCTACGGTAAGATTTATTTTCCCGTCTTGATGCACAAAACCCACATCTCATCTTCAGCAGAGAAATAAGAAAAGGCCAGCTAGATCTCTCCTGAATTGTGCACAAATAAGGCAGAACTGACATCAAAAAGCAATGGCGTCAATGCCCTTAAGGGACAAGGCGGCGAAAAAAAATGTTTACTCAATGCCAGAACCTTCCCATGTCTACAGGAAAAAATTAAAACTGAAGAGAGTTCCATCCAGTTGTCACAACCAATTGAGCAAGCTGGATCAATCAAGCGATTCTACGAACAAACCTAGACAAAACTGCACATCATTTATATAATATAAAAATAAATATGCACCATTTTTTCTCTCCATAAGCCAGGAAGTACTAAAAACAAAAAAAATATATATGTGAATATAAGAAGTGATCCTTCACATCGACCCAAAATGTAGAAACCAAACCAATTCAGACAGGCTTCTTTCCTTTTTCTTTTAAGCCAAGAAAAAGGAACCACTACATTCAGGGGTGGGCTTCAAAAATTTCAGCATTCGCTGCCCGGTTGCTGGGTGAGCATAGCTATGGTGGACGTGGCCTAGTCGGCCTCCTGCACCATGGCAGGGGGCCCATTTTCACCCTCTCCAGGCTCCAGAGGCTTTCCTCAAGCCTCCGGGAGGGTAAAAACAGCCTCCCCGGGCTCCGGAGGCCCCCCAGAGGCCTGAAACGGACCCACTTCTGGCCTTCCGGAAGGCCCATTTTTTGCCCTCCCCAGGCTCCGGAGGCTTTCCTTGAGCCTCCGGGAGGGCGAGAACGGCCTCCCACAGGCTCTGGAGGCCCGTTTCCGGCCTTCCGGAGCCTCCGAGAGGCCTGTTTTTCCCCCTTCCTGAGCCTCCGCGGGCCCTGCACTTACCTCACATCCAAAATGGGCCGCATGGAGACTTCTGGGAGGGGTGGTGGGGGATTTGCCAGTTTGTTGAACCGGCCATAACATTAGCTACAGGTTCGCCCAAACCTAGTCAAACCTGTAGCAGCCTACCCAACTACATTTTATCCTTTTAGAGAAAGGAAAGTGGATATTTCAACTGGATGTAGAAATTTTCACGAGTTAATGTCAGTTACGCATGATTGATAAGGCATCACTGTCTTGGATCAACTAGTTTCTGACATAAATTCTGTTTCTGCCTCAGAAAGCATGCGCTAAGCCAAATAGCCATATGTTTTGCGAACATGATTTTAACACTGTCATGAATAACAAACCAGTAACATTCTTTTCAAATCTTCATTAATTCTTTTCTCACGCTGGAGTTCTTCTACCTGGAATGTGTCAAGACAGAGTAAACAGAGAACACTCACCCGGTGTTTGGCGAGAAAGTTGTATCAAATGTTAACTTCAAACCTTTGGCAATCTAGTTTAGGAGAGAGAGAAAAAGTTAGCTAGGAACTATCTGCATTTTCTCTGTAATTTCTCCTTAAATCTTTGAGCACAAGTTACCTGGTCTTCAATTGCCATTTCTGTTCCCAGAGTATTGTCTGTGTTCCATTTTTCTGTGAAAGTCACACCATATTCAGCCCACTTGTATTTAGTCTCCAAGCTTCCATTCACTTTCCCTGTATCTGTGTTTGATGAACCAGCTGTTGCAAATTCCTAAGCAAAGCAAGAGACACAAAGGAAAAAGGAGACATATTTTACCAATAGTTTGACTCAATTCCATTTTATTTCAGCATCTTTTATTCCAATTTAGTAACCAATTTGGAAGAATTGGGTACTCTATATTCATTTGCTTATGTTAAAAGGTCACCGGTGCATACTTTATGAAAACCTCAAATATTCCTGTCAAATGCGGAACAGAAAATAGCCAGGATGGGACCAAGGAATCATTACTCTAAACCAGAGTTTGGTAGTCCAAGAATGAGCTAAGTAAAATCCTCAGGATCATACCTCCCTGCTACATTTTTAAGCAATGGTACTCTCCGGTTCATGTTTGAAATGAAATGTGATGTATTTTTTCCTATTTTTTTCAAACAATGGTAATTTCTGCTCCATATATGTAATACAATGTGATTTATTTCTTCCACCAGAACTGTGGCTAAATATCAGAAGTTTTTGAGGACACGGGCAACATGCAGGCCTGAAACTTGTGAAAGCTCATTCTTATAAAAAGCATTACTATGTATCTGAATAATCATTGTACAGAAGCTCAATTACATGGGGGCCAAGTTAAGATTTATAATAGTAAAAATTAGCAACAATAAACATCCTAGCTTAAATTAAGATTCTCTCCCAACCATGAGTTGGAAAATAAGAAAAATGTTCCATAATCTATAACTGCAATCCAATTTGTGCTAATAACAATGCAGCTCATCCTCCAGATTTGTGAATGTTATTTCAAATTCTGACTAGTTTTAATTTGCCCTATTAGGACAACGTTCAACTCGGATTAGAATGAGAATGAGATGAGATCCACAAAGGAGGAAAAGAAATAGACCCAGAGTACACTTTCTGAGATGACAGTATGTCAGGACAGGTCAAGTAACATTATCTTTCCCTTTCACTTCCATCTGTAGTGTCTCACTCTAAAGGAAAATGGAGGGGGGGGAAGCAACAGAATACCCCCAGGAACCAATTTTAGTCTCTCGTATTCCTAGAGGTTTCCTGAAAGCTGCTTCTCATGTTTAAATACTTCTGCCTAGGGTTCAAGCATCCCCTTTCAGGATAAAAGATAAGTCGGTTTACAGCCTAGCCGTTATTACTTTCTATTACACTTAAGTACTTACCACTCCACTTGTGGATTTAGTTTTCACATCCAATTTCACCAGGCCAAAACCTTGACAAAATAAAACTGAAATTAATACGCCAATCTTTCAAATAATTAATACCATAGCCAAGTATTAACTTTAGAAATTTCAGACTAGTGCCACTGCAATGAAGCTCTGACTTTAGAACTCTACACAGAAACACAAACACACACATTCTAACCATGAGAGAAAACAGAAGATTTAAGATGCTCTATGTCCTATTTTCTTTTCCACTCCAAAACTCCTTCCAGTGTAGCTGAGGGAATAAGCATTTAACTGCTATTTCATTTTGAACTGGCAAACACACCTAGACTTTTAAGAGTGTTATCACTGATGTAAAATGGCTGCAGAAGCTGTGGCTAGGCACAAACTAATTTACAAGGAACTTTATGCATTATAAATACTCCCTACTGTTATAGCTTAAAATTGTCTTTTCTTTAATTGGGTAGCATACCCACAATTATATATATACATTTTAAGCATGCCTGTGGGGCCTCCACAATATATGTATACTATGTATACTGGCAGCATGCACCTTTCCATTTATATGTTTTAAATTAATTTTAAAGCAAAACAGATGAAGTGAGGATCCTGGCAAACATCGCGGAAAGTTTTCATGGGAATCAGATTGCTTAATTCTTCTCTACCTGCTGACAGCTACCCTGTGTAGGCCTGCTAACATGCAGGTGCAAATGCTTTTAATAGCACACTGAAGACAGCTGTCTTCATATTGCATCATTAAAAACACTCCCATTTGACAACAGATGTATAGGAGTTCTACCAAAAAAAAAAAAAAAAAGTTCCTGGAGGGCTCAGTGGTATTTCGAGATTTCTTAATCTTCCTTTCTTCTGTCAGGCTAAACATGCCATTCACAGAGAGATCTTTGAACATTAGCAATCTCAGTACCAATTTTTTTAAGAGAAACCGATCCATTTTCCACTCTCCGTGTATTACTTACAACGTAATATTCAGGCAAATAAATCAGGTTTAGTTCTTGTTTGTAAGTCAGTGTGACATAAAGCAGCTGTAGACTGCAATGAACTGAAAAAAAAATTCCAGTTCGATCTTCTGCCAAACAGTATTCCGATCTCAAATGCTGCTCTTCCCTGTAACCAGGTAACTGGCATCTTCCTCGCCCATTACGAGTGCCAAGAAAAACGGATGCCATTTTGACGACTTCCATCTCGTAGCACAGGTCGCTACCTGAACTCCAAGAACCTCACCCCTCTCTCCTCCTCTGGTCAACACAAAAGACATCTAATTTGGGCACAGAGAACTATCACTCCGCTGCACCAGGAGTCCCCAACCTCTGCGCCGCGGCCCACTAGTGGACCGTGGACCGTGGAAACGGTGGGGGGAGCGTGTGTGCGTGCTTGCGCGCTCCATTTGCCTGAGTGATGGGCGTGTGCACACGCTGCGCGTGGAGATGGAGATGGAGATGGAGCTGGGCACGTGTGGAACAATCCCCTCCTCCTCGCCGGAACACCGGGCTGGAAAGGTTGGGGAACTCTGCTACATAAATCGCCTATATTCTTTCAGGGGGAAGAGGCAACCTATTAGTGGCCAAAGCCTATATTTAGTATTTTGAGGAAGCTGGTGGCCACAGTGGGTTGATTTTTTTAAATTTTTTTTATGTATTTCCTTAGTTTGGACGCTCTTTGGAGACCTTTTTATTTTATTAACTTCAAAATGCTAGCCCATTGCAACGTTTACATTCATTTTTATCTGTTTAATGCCTTCAAACGGGGACAACACACGATATCTATTTCTAGTAAAAGGGATCAAAAGCAGGCTATAGGAGCCACCTGTAGTCTGGGCCTTCGGGTTCCCGACCTCAACTATGTGTGAAAATCTAAAGCACTAATAATTGCCGGTGTATGCAAAAAAATTTTCAGCAATGAACGTTCCATAAAACTCCAGTATGTTGTTTTCCACCCGGATTATGGCAGAACTCTACAAATCACTTCAATAAAATTGCCAGGCTGGTACGGTCCAAAAGAGAAACCCACCATCCCAGTTTTTCAGAACGCTTAAATCGCTGAAATATTGGGTTTTCTACATCTCCATTGGTTGACTATTACAATCAAAATAATTTCCGTTTTCTTCTGATCCTGCACAGAACTTTGCTATTCTAAGAATGGCAAATCTTATTTTGAAGTAAAAAGGCAGAAAAACAATCTTTATCCAAAACATCTTGAGCACATCAGTTATGAAAATTCAATAGCAACTACGCGGGGGGAGGGGGGGAACTGAGTAATTGGCAACAACAGCATAAAAACAATATTATGTTATGGTCCAGACAATTCTCTATTCCAATGTTCTTCATATACAAACATGCATACCAAATCCTTTGTTGAAGATGTCTCGGGCAGACTTGCCAAGGTCCCCATAGGCTGGTGGGACAGCCATTGGCGCTATGGAGAGATAGTAATGAACAGGTTAGTACTGCAAAAAAAAAGAGAGAGAGAGAATAGGCAAGACAATTATTTGTATGCCAATTCACAAACATCAGTCTACATATTTTTAAAACAAAATTGGTTTCAGATGCAGCAAAATACGGCCTTGTTCTTAGTCCAGCATCCTGTTTTTCACTACTAGGAACTACAGATTAAGATGTTCAAGCCAATATCCCAGATTATCAAGCCATACTTTTCCAGACCAACAGGTTTGGGCATTTTTTTTTTCAACTGCAAAGAAAGACATGTTTAGTTGGCTGAAGCTTTTCCCCAGATCTTCCTAACAAATGCAGATTTATCCATGTAATACCAGTGAAATCCAATATCCTCTTGACTTACAAAGCTTGTATAAGTAAGAAATCTGCTTATTCACTCTTAAATCTGAGCTCTATAGAGAAGCAATAAGGAACATTCAAATGATGGAAAAAGAAATTAGCTGCAATGTTATTAAACTTGCAACACAAGTCTAATGTTATGTTTAGGATGCGCATGTTTTAAGTACACATCTGTTTTTCAAATCCTAAAATGCAGATATTAAAGCATTACTTCCCCACTTGATTTTATACATCTCATTTATTTTTAAGCACAATAACTTAAAATCAAACCAATTATTTTTTACTGAGCAGCTAATAAGATTACACACAAATCAGCAAATTTTCCATTCCACAAGGAGTTTAAAGTTCAATTAATGTTTTGACCGATGCACATTTCAACAGAAGAAAATATCTGTAGCTCAGGGTTGAACTATGGGGTCCTTAGTGCTCTCTCAGCTTGATTGATTTCTTGGGGCATTTCATTACCCAACTAGGTAACATCATCAGTGAGAGCTAGCACGGATGATGTTACCTACTTGGGTAATGAAATGCTCAAGAAATCAGCCAAGCTGAGAGAGCATCAAGGATGCCACCGATACAAGCTTAGAACAATCATCCTCCAAACTCCAAGGCCATAAAACTGTTTTAAAAGCAGTGTCCTCCACTTCCAAGGGCCTAAAGCCAACTTAAATTCAAAGACTTTCAGTTTCAATTCCAAAAGTGCTTTGGAGCACATTGGACTGGGAATATAGCTCTTATCCACAACTTTTAAAGCAGCCATACCTTCTTCAAGAATGATATAATTGTGGAAAGCAGCCATGCAATCCCCCAAAAAACCCACACATTTTAATGAATGGCAGACAGGTATAATATTTATGTTCCTGATTCTCCAAACCACCTTTTTTGAACTTTTCCCAAATCAACATATAGCCCTACAAATAATTTTGTGATATAAAAATTCAACCTATACATCCACCTAGCAGTATTTATATTTTCTAGCAAATACTATAAAAATATTGGTTCTATTTCTGCATTTAAATGGAATGCATTTTCATATCCTAATTTTATTTCTTAGGAGATAGAGGCTAAACGATGGGTTCAATAACCTTAAGAGTAATTCTTGACCAGCATCTTCCAGTCACAAATGAAAAGGTACTTTCTTTTCTCTTTGCCTTTCTGTCACCATCCTGAAATGTTTCCAGTTTCAGAATTGTTCTCTGGTTTATAAAAATGTATAGTTGCAAGCAAAAAGCACAATCTGCCCAATTAAATAATTACAAAGGAATTAAGAGAAGCAGCTGTACTTCCCTATTTTGAATATGTATTACTTCTAGAAACAGAAAATTAAGAGAAAATCAATTTAGAAACCTGAAATCTAAGCTCAAAGGCTAGGAAATGTAATTAAAACTTAAATTGGTTAAATTGCGTAATTATGTTCCACCTTTCCCTGAAGTTCTTTTTACTATCTCCACCTCATCTTAAAGTGCTCATAAAGAATTGTTAGAAAAGTTTGCAAGTATCTACAACTTTAAATATTAAAACAGATCACACTGAGGAACAGACATTACAGAAAATTCCTTTCAAGTACTCAATTTAAGATGGGTCTAGATTTGTTTTGAGTAACTAAATTAAGCTAAGAATTATCCCTCTATTAAATATTAGTCTTCCCTCCAAACCTCAATATAGCTTATAAAACGATTAGTTAAAATGGTTACTTCAACATCCTTCCGATAACTCTTTCCCTACTTACGTCTTGGTGGGTGCTGACATGCTGGATTAAAATTCATAGCTATTTAGTCCAATTTACAGTATCTACAAAACGGGGAAGGGGAGATTACATCAAAGTTAAGGTTAGTGACTCTTAGAGATCATTTCAACAGTTGCATTGCTTAAAACATTTTCATTGTCACAATTGAAAATATTTGTGTAACTCTCTTTATAAACCATGCACCCCTTTGTTTGGGGAACCTGCCTCAGCCCTGTGCAAAGACCAAGAGGCCGTCTTAGCTTCACGTATACGCAGGTAGTCCTCGATTTACCACAGTTCACTTAGTAACCATTCAAAGTTACACCGGCACTGAAAAAAGTGACTTATGCCCATTTTTCACACTTACCTACGGCCACCTGATCAAAATTCAGACGCTCGGCAACTGGTTACCTATGACCCTTGCCGCGTCCCAAGGTCATGTGACCTTTTGAAACCAGGAAAACCAGTGGGAAAGCCAGATTCACTTAACGATGGCATTACTAGCTTCTCAGCTGCAATGATTCACTTAGCAACGGCACCACGAAAAGTGTCAAAATTCACTTAAATGCCTCGCCTAGCCACATTAATTCTGGGCTCAACTGTGGTCGCAAGTCGAGGACTACCTGCCTTATACGTGTATACATACACACACACACATACATCTCAAGCAATCGATCAATCCAAGCGCTGAGCTGCCTCAGCGGCTGGTTAAAAGGCATGGGGCATCTTGCAGGGGGCCACCCACCTCACCCTCCTCCCTGGCAAATGCCCGCCTGGTGGGAGGGGGGGGCTCAACTGCTTCCAGGCCAAAGGGGAAAAAGTCACAGAAAAGGGCAAGGAGACACCCTCCCCTCCCCGACTGGCATGCCTTCAAATAATAATTAGCAAACTAGACAATAACTTTCAACAGCAGATAGCAACAGATAACAGATAAGGGAGCGGGATGGAGCCCATTACATGGTTAGTAAGAATGTGCCTCCTGGGTGGGGCTTGATTATTTTTTTCCTTTTTTATTCTTGGGTTTGTTTGGGGTTTTTTTACTTTTGCTTTCATATTGTGTTCTTTAAACCCTTGTAGGCCGCCTTGAAGTAGCCATGTGCCAGTAGGGCCGCAATGTAAAATTTTCTAAATAAAGAAATAGATTATATATTATGTCTGTGTGTATGTATGCATGTGTGTGCGCGTAATACACACACACACAAACATATAATTATTATAATAGTATATATATCTAATTATCTATTGATATATAAAAAGTTATC
>JANHFL010005681.1:44701-57700 GCA_032468155.1 Oxyrhabdium leporinum | reverse complement strand
AGTTCAATGAACCAGTAGTTCCCACCCCTGGCTGGCCCCACCCCGCCCCACCCAAGAGTCCCCATGTGGCCTGTTTTGTATCGCAGGTTAAGTGCAGGACCCATGTGGAGGCTCAAGGAGGGCGAAAAACAGGCCTCCCGGAAGTTCCAGAAGGCCGGAAACCAAGAGAGCTTCTGGAGCCTGAGGAGGCTGTTTTCGCCCTCCCGGAGGATTCAAGGAAAGCCTCCGGAGCCCAGGGAGGGCAAAAAACGGCCTCTCTGAAGTTATGGAAACTAGGCCACGCTCACCATGGCTACGCCCACCCAACAACCGGGCAGAAAACCAGTTGCTAAATTATTTGAAGCCCACCCCTGCCACTGTGTACTGTTCAGCCGCAGAGTTTCAGTATATGTGAAATATGTTGAGAAAATGAGAGAGCATGGAAGGAGGAGAAAAAGAAAAGAAAGAATTGAATAAGTATGGAACTACACAGGCATTTTGCAGAAAATAATATCATAGGTTAAAAATACCTCTGTGGTAAATAGGCCATATGATGTGTTCTTTAACTTTTCTGATATCTACCGTAAACTCAACATGCCTTTCAAAACAAGAGGCTGTTACAAAATGTTATAATAGCCAGAGTTAAAATTTGTATCCCTTTTTAAAAACATAACATGGAACAAAATAATGCAGTCTAAAAAGAGTATCTACTGAAAAATGCCTTAGCTTCTGTAGTAGAAGCTAAAAACTAATAATAACTTCATACTGCCCTCTGGTGGCCTATAAGAATTATTTTAAGTTATACTATTTTCTAAATCTAATCAAGAGTGACAATTGATCCTGTAAACTTCACTTCTTGCCTGGATAAATAATAATTGTTTTCAAAGCTTTTTTCCACAGATTGACTTTCATATTATTCTAAGCAAATAAAAACCATGAGCACAAGCTTTCTGACAGCACTTTCATGAGCTCCCCATATCATTTCTTCAAGCCATACTGAGTCTCTACTTCTTTGGGTGTAAGCAGATATTCACTGGTCTTGAACTGATTCTTATGTGCAATTTTTGTATAACATATACGGGTAGATAATCTTGAAGTTATGACTCCAGATAACAGCACAAGGTTTTTAATATACTGATCACATGAAGGCCAGACCAAATCCCCATCTGAGTCCTACTCCTAAATTTATTTTAAAATATGCTGGTTCTATACATAAATAATTAAGTAAATTAAGTTCTTAAACTGAGTCCAATGTGATCGTGATAATGTAGCACAGGTATTCTGTGTTACTGTCATGATATATGAATGCAGCCTCAATTTTTGTCCACAAATTAATAATTGACAGAAAAAAAGGATGCAAAGGATGAAAGGCCTTGAGGTTCTTAAGCCTTAAGTACAGTTCAAACTGTTTTTCTTATTTATTCGTTATAAGAAATTTGAGAAAAATTGGGAATATTACATTTATATTAAAGTCCTGGCCTTTCAACTTCTTTGGCTCCAACTTCTTTTTGAAGTGCAACTAGCCTACCACTCAGAAATCAATTGAAGCCTTAGTTTTGTTTTGTTTTTTTTGTTTTTTTTAAAAGAACTGTGCAGCCAGCTCTGTTTTAGATGACTAAGTTACAAACCATACTGACGATACAGAAACTCCTAACTGGCAGTACTGGGAAATCACATGTCATCTGATAGCAGAAAAGGAAATCTGTTCTAAACATTCTCTATTGTCACATTTGCCTCTACAATTCACTTTGGTAATTTTTTTTAGTGTAGAGATTAGTCAGGAAGGTTATCTATTCATATACAGTGACTATATACCCTATCTATTTCCACTAATGTCTTGAATGGAAGGATTTGTAAAATGTGAAATGAAGAGTTTTTTTAAAAAAAATAAACCAAGTGCTATCAAGTAACAACATTTGCAATCCAAAGAATGTGATATATATCTACTGAGATGGAGAAATTGTTTCATTTCCTACATGCATTCTCTCACTGTGAAGGAAAAGGAAATCCGGAAACCAAAGCATACCTGAAGTAAGTATCAAATAATTAAATGCAGCATGCAAAAATTAAAAGGTTAAATCTGCTGGCATTTTAAAATGCCATTGGAGTTACAATAATTAAAACTATAATTAAAATGCCCAAACCTCTGATCATACATGCCACAAAAATTATAATTTGCTCTGGAGCTGGAGCTGGCTTTTGATCTAATGGTATAGAGATGGCAGGCTCCCCTCTTTTCATTGCAAGACCATTCAATTTCACTGTTGGAATAACACTGCCTGTAAAAACAGAAATGTGGATCTATATTTAACAGGCATAACAGAAACACCAGGATCAATTTTGTTTCTATTCCTACCTTTGAATCATAAAATATAATATCCAGGAAAGCACCACTGACTTAGAACGTTAGATCTAAATTTACAAAATCTCTAAATGTTAAATTGGAAGATAATCTCATTCAGAAAATGTTAAGCAGACTAAAAATGAAAGTTTACATTGTCAAACTGAACTTTGTCTGATACAATATGAGGTATTTACATTAAGATGGACACTATTTACCATATGTATAAACACTGTATGACAAAAGATGCTAAAACGTTAAAATTAAAACTTCAGAGGCTTGTGCATTCACATGGCTATTCTTATGTACTGCATAAAATATTAATCATCCCCTTCACAATGAGGATGCCAATCATAAAATAAAAAGGCAATCTTCTGAGATAAAAA
The DNA here is from genome assembly GCA_032468155.1 of Oxyrhabdium leporinum. Classification (NCBI taxonomy): domain Eukaryota; kingdom Metazoa; phylum Chordata; class Lepidosauria; order Squamata; family Cyclocoridae; genus Oxyrhabdium; species Oxyrhabdium leporinum. The sequence goes on along the minus strand of JANHFL010005681.1, from coordinate 54,994 downwards.
AACCACACCAAAGTTTCTCAAGATAGACATAAGATCCAAACATACAGCAACTCTTTTGAATGCAGAATTTTCTATTTCAACATATATTTCAGATGCTCCACAAGCTGAATATTAGAAAGATCTGACATCTCAGAATCATGATGTCTAATCTCATGTTTGTTCTCACAAATCACAACTACTTATTTTACAGAAGTAAAGCTGATGGTCCACACAATTAGAAAGGGGGGAGGAAGGAAAATGCTCATTACATATAATGAGCATTTTGCTTTTTTCCCTCCTCCTTTTTAACTGTGTGTTAAATTGAGGACCTCCAACTATACTTCTGTAAAATAAATGTGATTTGTGACATACATATCACAACATATATTTACATATAATATAATCCAGAAAATACATAGACACTTACGAAATCTCAGTCTAAATATAATGTGAGGCAAAGTGAATCAAAACTATTGCCTGATGGAGCAAAATGGTTCAGTTGAGATCAGCATATGTAGGACTGATTGGGGTAGACTGTAGGGGTGACACTGAAATATAATTTTATCATATTGTATTTATCCATATATTATTGTATTTTATTCCAATTTCATTTTAAATTGTATTTTATTCCAATTCCACTTTAAATTGTTTTTATCAGATTTTAGTAATAATTTGCGTTTGGAACTCTGCACTTTGATATGGCACATGGGCTAATCAATAAAGTAAACGAACTAAATTGCCTGATGGCATATGCACAAACTATTAAAAAATTAAGCAATAAGGGATGAGTGAAAAGCAGTGATTCCACCTCCGTATCTTTATTTAAAAAGGGATGTTTAGTTAAACGAAACAGGAAAATAGCCTGGATTGAGATCTTTTGTTACTTATATTTATTTCTCCACACATATGCACCACCATTCATTATACATTTCTGCCAATGCCAGACAAGTTTCTTAAAGCCATCACAAAAGAACTACGTGCTTTGTGTCTTCAATTAGAGACTAAAATTATTGCTTCTTCATTTGAGTCTAACAGATGCCCTTGAAGGTATTCTTTCAATTTTGGGGAAAGGTGGAAGTTGCATGTTTCCAGTTCTGCACTAAATGGGGATGGGTACCATTAATGGCAAGATCCAACTTCACAATAGCCTCTTGGGTGGTTTGTGAGGTATGAGGCCTAACATTGTTATATTATAGCAAACGTTCCTTTTTTGCTTCCAAACTCTTCTTAAACAGTTTCAAACGTTATAATAATCAATATTCTGAATTGATAAACACACCGGGTTCAAAGAAATCCATACTAATAGAATAATCTATGTCACAAAAAAAATGTAGCCATGAGTTTTCCTACTGAAGTCTATGATTTGATTTCCCACCCACTCCGCAGGTGACATTTTAGTGACATTATTTTGTGACTGCTTCATTTCAGGATCATAATGATGAACTACTGTGATGTCATCATGCTGTCAAGAGATTCTCCACTTTCATTCTCCTAAGGTGGCAACAATTGCTGACAAATTTCAGTTCCTGAACCTTTCATCTCTGCAGTCAACATGCTAAGAACCTATCTTACACAAATCTTTTGATGCTGGGATTAGGAAAAGAATTATTTAACATATCTATGAGTTTGACTTGAGTGGGTAAAAAACCTGTACAACGATATGCTGTTTTAGTTCTACTTTCTGTACACTGTCGATGTCCGAGATTGTCAAGTTTTGAGGAAATAATGATTATGTGGGTATATTTTTGTTCAAAAACATTCCTTATCTATGATGTTATACATTTCAGAAATAAGCTTTGTTAAGTTAAATGTGCCCTAACTTAATAATCTCTTAAATTAAATGGGACCATGTCTACATGTAGTTGTACAGTAGTATCTTTAGAACCTCCAGAAAGTGAAGATTTTGATTACCTCAGATGAGTGAGTTGGGTAATCAATATAGCTTTCATTGCTATTTCCAAACTAGTCCTTGACATGTTTCCTGGACATCCCCTGATTTGAACTGATCTTTTCAAAAGCACCGCGAGGTTCCCAAGGTGGAGGTTTCACCTGTGCCGTTCCCTGCTCTGCCGGATAAGCGGCTCCAGGAGAGACGACGAGAGCCTCCCTGCCGTCCAATCTGGAGGCCTTTTAAAAAAAAACCGGGCAGCCGCTTGTCTGAAATGGCGTAGGGTTGGACTAGAAGACCTCCGAGGCCCCTTCCAATTCTGTTATTTCCTGCGGAGCCAAAGAGGCGGGGGCTCGATCCGCGCATCTCAATTCCTCTCCACCAGCCGCCTTCGCCGCAATAGCCACGGGAGGAGGAGGCTCTTTTCTGCCCCGCGGGAGCATTTCCAGCAGCCGTCCTCGCGTTACCCCGGTCCCCCGGCGGGCCGTACAGCACAAAGTTACCTGGTTCCCGGGGCACTTTGGAGACGTCGTCCAAATCGGCAAAGACTAACAAGAAGTGACCCCCGCCGTGGAGATCGGCTACAACCAACCGCTTCGCCCCCCTCCCGCTCTCGCGACAAGGGCGCCACCACCTTCGCGTCCCGTTATCCGACTTCGGGCCGGGGCCTAGCCCATTCGGGCTGAGTTGAAGCGTCTCTACGCGGGGCCGCTACCGCTGCTACACCCCACCCCACCCCACGCTCCACTTCTGACGGTGCAAAGGGCCGCCTCCTCATCACCTTCCCCAGCGCCTCCCAGTCCCAAACCGCAAACGGTGTTTCGCGCCCCCCGGTGGTAGCTGAAGGCACCGCCCTCCTCTGGATTCAGTCCCAGGATGGAGAAAAGACGCTTCTCTTTTAACTGACATTACACCTTGCTGGCATGTGGTATTGTCTTGTCATATTTTTTTTATTCTGCTTGTGTTCTACTTTTAACTGCTGTGGCAGCGGAAATCGGCAAACCTGCACATGACGCACCTTACCTGTCAATAATGACATCATACTATTAGAAATAGTCTAATTTAACATTCTTTAATCCTGCTGCTAGGGATTCCCTTTAACAATATTTTTATTTGGATGATATAAACCTGAAGGAGTACACATTTTTTCTGCTTTTATTGATGCAAAACCATAAGTGCATTTCAGTACTGGATTTTCTATCATCCTTCCCCCAGCCAGCCACCCTGCCCCCAATGCCAGGTAACTATCTGATCTTTTCTTGCATTTTGGAGATGGATTATCTCTCTAGCCAATTACTTCACACTGCAATACTTTAATCAACCGATACAGCTCTTCCTTAGAATAGAAAGTAGAAATGGATTTTATTTTTTTTGACACCACCTATATTTTGGGCTTTTCTATCCTATGTCTGACTTTTCATCTTGGTCAGGTAGCTCTTGCTTATCACTCCTGAGGAACTATAATACAATATATGCCACTTGATTCAAGTAACTAGCTTTCCTCCACTTCTTCGCATCCACCGTCCATCAATCTTGACCCTTGCAAGTATCCTCCATTCCCTGCCACTAGGTTGGATCTGATATGACTATATAGAAACTTGGACTTATCATGTAAATTTGGACTTATCATGTAAACACAGCCTTTAGTAACTGTTGGACTGCTGTTGCAAGAGTTTAAGCTAGAGAGAGGGGAACATGGGCACTTTCTTTTCCTTTGCTACCACCCTCTATTTACCATGTTGTTGACCGCTGCAATTTTTCCACAGCTGGACTTCCCATTCAGTTTATTGCTACAAGATGCATGTTTTCAGGCCAAGAAACTAGCAAGCAATGTATCAGCCTTTCCCTACCTGACACTTTTCTGCTACCACCTGGACCACAGCGGGCAGAGCTGTTGGCATCCTCTCACCATCTCTCCTCACTACTGACTGAAATATCAGACAGTAGATCCCTCATATCTTTCACTTCACCAATGACTTCTTTATGACTTAATCGTTGTCATGGAACATTTGTCTGCCTCCATCATCAACTGTGAGTCTGGAGTTTTCAGTTGCTTTTATACAAAGATCAGAAACTTAATGTTTTGCAATGGTGTAATGAGCAGTCTGTATATTCTGCAGGAAGATATATTATTTAGTCAATATCTAAGAACACTCAATGATTCTGGACAGTTTGCAGTGGTTCAAAGCAGTAAAAAATGAACATTAAACATCAAAATATGACTAAACTAAGGAAAAACCAAACTACTATATTCACCTGGAAATTAGCAAGATTACACACTATCCTTTCCAACCCCGTGGGAGCAGCCAGGTCTTAAATGTCTTCCTAAAAGCCAGCAAGATTAGAGTCATTAGAATTTTTTTTGGGGTGTGTGTGTGTTTAATATCATCCCAAAGGGCAACAGCAACAATGAAAGCATACTTTGTGTGTCCCCTGAGATGGCACTCTTTAATTGATGTAATCCCAAGCATGCTGATCCTGATATTTCTTTTAAAGCAGGCAGAAACAATAGGTAGAGATGGTCCTACAAATATCTAGACCCTGTACCTTGAAAGGCTTTATAGATGACCAACAGGACCTTGAATTTACTTGAAAGCTCACTGGTAACCAATGCAGGTCACAAAGTAGCAGCATGACATGGATATCCAATGGTGCACCCATACCAATTTGCCCCACTGTATTATGGACCATTCTAAAGGGCTTGCAGAGCAGCCTCAGTATGTTGCAGTAATCCAATCATCAACTGATTAAGGCAGGTATATTCCATAAGAATATTCTCATCTAAGAATGGTACAAGTGGTGCACAAGGCAAATTTGGAAAAGCCCTCATGGACTATTTGCTGTTAATCACAAGCTGTGAGTCAAGTGATTTCTACCAATGTACTATGAATTTAAGATACAATTGATTACATTTGATAATTTGCCATATATTTTTTTCCAAAAATATGAGTCATGTCATTTATACAAATTAAACTATGTATCTATAAAGAGCCTTTAATATATTTCAAAAGGAATGTATATTTGATAGGATACAAAATTTTCTAGGGGAGAGAACTTTTAGTCTACATAATATCTACCACAATAAACTTTAGAAAAAGCAATTGGCTACATCTTTTCAATCACAACTTTTCAGTTGTTTTAGAATGTTTAATGTTTATATTTTGTTTTATTTTGCTTCCATTGGCTGCATTTCCTGATAGTAATGAATGAAAAGTTATAGTATCCACAATAAACAAGTTTTAAAAAATAAGTGGATATAAAGGGAAATCATATAAAGTACAGATAGATGCAGCTTTTAGACATTTAGGTAGATTGTGTCATCCAATTCTTCAAAAGCCTTAAGCAATTTATGGTTTAAGCCTTAAAAGTAATTTAAGAATATAAATATATTGTCCATTTGCCTTAGTTATCCTTCTTCAAAAAAAGAGAGAATATGTACTGTACCATTATCTCCCACATCAGTCTTGTTTTTCTACTTTCGAGTTTAGCAGCTGAATGCAAAAATGTCTACTGAATTTTACAGTGTGCATCCATCCTCTTTTATTGGCATGAACTATAAACAGCATGAAAGATACAATACTGAATACTAAAAATTGGATCGGTGTCATTTGCATCTAGACAAAACTAGTGGCTTGAAAATGCTGAGAAATAGGAATGGTTTAATATATAAGCAATTTTATCACATTAAAAAAAAAATACCAGCACTACCTATATTATTTTATTCTGCCCATTATTCATCCTTCACTGCAAATATTGTAGACTATATTAATAAAATATAAAAGCCAATTTATCTTCCCTGTTCCAGTTTTTAGTAATTCATGAAAGAATTAAAATAACTTTCACAATAATCAATTTAAGTTGTTTTGTTTTTGGCCAGAAAATGAAGATTTGGAACTACTTTAAAACAATTCATATCCTTCAGTTGATAAGTTTAAGTAAGTATTCTCATCCGACAATCAGCAACCCAATTCAAGTCAACAGCAATAGTGAAAATAGATTCATGTATTTGCTTATCTAATAACAATAAGCATGAGGTATAATTATACAAAAGATATATGTGCTACTGCTACATTAAAAAGCACACTACACTTAGTTCAGTCAAGGTCTAAGTAGAAATCCTCAGATTGCTATCAGCAGAGGAGTCTGGCAAATTAAATGCAATCGTAGTTGGCTATTGCTACAGACATTGAGGCAAATTTCCTAAACAGATTAGAAGAAAGTGAACTTAAGGATATCATGAGACTTCAGGCAAACTGAATTAATTCACAGCATCCATCTTCACTGAAAAAATAGGACATTAATATCCAAACAGCATTGCTGAGCAATTTGATTGTTTCATAACTTTTAATATATTATTTATCTTTACCTTCTGAGAAAACTTCTCATGGAGATAAGAGAATGTCCTTTTCATACACCAACATCATATTATACAAGAGAAATATATAAACTGACATTTTTTTTACCATGAAGGGCAGAAAAGATAATTTAACTAAGAACTGATACCAAAACAGGTAGTTCTTTATTTGTTCAAACATTAGAAAAGATAGCCCACGCTACTATAATACCAAAAATAAATAATGAAGAAAACATACAAGTGTACTATAAAACTTTAAAATGATATTGAAGTGAGTGGTTAACATTAACAGAAACCAAGGAATTCAACGACTTGAGTTTAGATCAGTCATTCTCCTTTAACTCAATCCACCTCACAGGTTGATAACCAAGATAAAATTAAAGAACATCTCTATGTAAGTTGCCTTGCATGTTCTAAGCAAAATACTACATATATAAAATGAATAATAAACTCTGATGTTTGTTACCAAGTGCAATTGATAAAGATGGGCAGCCTTCAGGAAAAAAAAATCAAAAGGGCATCTTCTATGTATATATTGCAGAATGAACTGTGATTAAGTAGAAAGTAGATCCTGAACTTCTTGTTGAGGGCATAGAATAAACTCAGAATGTACCAATTGTAAGGAACATATTTTTCAGTGACACCATTTTTTACAGAAAAAAAAGGAATGGTCATTTGCATCAATCCTGCATTTTCACTATGTCATTTCATATACTTTTGCAGTGAGCTCCTAATTTCCCAAAACAGATTTTCAGGTGACACAGAATTTAAGGGTAAAGTGAAAAAAGCAAAACTTGATTTCTTCCTCTGCCTCCATACCCTAATGTGGGACCATAAAATTTATGCAAATCCAATTTATGAAAATACAATTCTAGTTTAAAATCCTTATCACATATTTAAACAGTTTCCACACCCAAGAAATAGTATAAAACAACCCAGGTAGTATTTTGTTGAGCATTTTCGATTTAATCCAAACTGAGAAATCTATAGGCAAATAAAATGCATGCAAGACTAAAGCATGGATTATGTAACCAACCTTTAAAAATCAGATATTATATGGAAACAGTTGCATCCAGACATATGAAGGTCCTTCATAGTAAATTACAGAACAGATTGACATTATCTAAACGTATGAATACATAGTTTTTGTGGGTTGTGGAACTATGAAGATTCCATTTAAATAATCAGTGGTACCCTTCATGTATACACTTAACATGTGTTCACAATTTAATTTACAAATGGAAAAAGAGCTAGAAGAAAATCGAGGAATACAAATTTCAACATCAACATTATTTTTGGCTTGAACAAAAATTACTATAGTAACATTAATAATGCAATGGAGAAATATAAACATCTATATACAAGTTTTCCCACAGTATCTTATTTTTGATTAAGAGGCCAATAATCTTCTACAAAACAGAAAAAGGTAACATACCCTTATTTAAAACTGCTCTACCAATAATTTGGAACTCAGTGCCTGGACAAAACACCTCTTTTTCTTTCCTTTGATTTCTTCCCACCCCTGAGCTTAGCAATTATATTGATTTTAAATATTATAGCTACTGTAGTATATACATATCTATAAAACTTGTAAGATTCAATGAAGCAGTTAAAAAAAAATCCACACACACTAGAGTATTTTCAGCCAATCCTGGGAGATTTGTTTTGCTTATATGATTCTTACTTTAAAAATCAAGTAAGAAGTTTACTCTGCAGTTCAGACATTCATTTATTGACTATTAGATTTGATTTTTTTTAGTGCAACAATAAGGCAACATTAAAAAGAGCATTGAAATAGAAAGTTTGCATATGTTTAAAGGTAGCAAGTTTATAAAAGACACATCATTGCTTCCTAAAAAGACAGCCTAGATCCAGTATCATAAAATTACACATAGGTGAGGATCAATTCACTATTGTTTAACAATTGTTTTTCCGTATAAAAGGTAAATCTAGTTTTTGTCGTATCTTTAAAGAAAACCTGGAAAATTGTTATGGCTGTATGGGACAAGTAAGGTAAGAAAAATATATATATTTATATATATTTGTCTTAAGTTTAAATAAAAAGATCCACACTTTTTGTCAAAACAGTTCATCTCTGTCCAAAATGTATTTCTTCCTTTATGGTACAGAATTAAAAGACAAGATAAATGTTAATAAAGAAATAATTTACAAGAAAATATCTTCTGATAGCTTTTCAGTGAAAATATTGTTTTGTAACATTCAAATATGACATATAAGACCACAAAAGAAACTGTGAACTCAAAAATTTTTAGACACATAAATAAATGAAGTATTGTGTAGGCAACAGGGCTCATGCTGAAGGCTAGTATGAAATAAGAGTGTGCAATCTACTTGGAAAATAGCTCTAGTATACATATTAACAAGCCCAATCATGGACTGCAGCAAATTCAGTTTTATCACTGCTACCTGTTTCTATTTCATAACATGGGTTTCCTTGATTAAAGCACTTCTGCCTTATTTATTCATACCTTCTCTTTAGAAATATAACATACACAAACAAAAGATATTTATTCTACCATAGAACGTACCTCTCTGCTGACATAACTTGAAAACACTTGCTTGTCAAGACACTGACAGTTCAGTAAATATGCAATGATCTTATTAATTTCTTAGTTAAGCATGTTTTAACTTATGCTGCTAGTTTTATGATCACAGTGCACAGAATCCATATCTAAACAAATTAGGTGGTTTTCAAACTAAAAGATAGGTTACTTATCATCCTAATATACTTAAAACCTTTCATAGGCCCTATCATGCATCTAAACTATTGTGTGGAAAGCATATATGTTTCCTGATACAATCTTTTGTGGCAATGGATATACCAAAACCACCAAGAAATTCATATTATTGCACAATACATGAAGACCTGGAATTCTTCCAAATGTTAAAATTGAATGACATTTTCCAGCATTAACATTGTATGACTACGAAAGGCATGTCAGTAACATGGTGTGAACCAGCGATCAACATGCGCCCAGAATGCATACTAGTAAAAATTCAGTCAAAGGAAGTAGTCTTCATTGCCTATTTATCACTTCCAGTCAGGAGGTTAAAGTTCAAAGACTGAATGATCAAAGTGCTCATTTTCTCAGTAGGACTATCTTCTGTTAGGAGACTCATAGAATGATGGTGTCAACAAGTGTCATCTTTAAAGAAAAACAAAATGTAAAGTATTATATTCTGTTCAAAACCTATGAAGATTTTTATTTCTGGAATAGCCCTTAGCAATACCACTTCAATAAATTAAAATAAGGATTAAAAATTATAAATTCTGGAAGAGACAATATAATTCTGAACCACTGACTTGCCTTGTTCTGTTCAAAGAAATCTGACAATGTAATAAGGCTCAACTGCCTATTCAATAAAATAGGCAGTTTTCAAATAAAAATGCAAATATACAAAAAGCCCAAAGGCTCAGAAACCGTGGAAGATTTTGAAAAAAAAAATCTGTTGCTGTGCAAGTACCATAAAATGGTTGAAGGATGAGAGGTGGCAGAAAAACTCTCAATACTATTTTGTCTTGTTATTTCCGTGCAGAGTAAACAAATTGTTATATTTTAAACTATTCATTGCATTTTATTTTATGCTAGCTTTGGCAACCTATTTCTTCAGTTCAATTCCATTTTGTTAATGATCTATTCATTCAATAGATTTCTATACCAAGCAGTAAGGTTATTCATTATTACATTCTACTGAGATGATGCACTGCTTTACACTAAATGTACTAACTGGTTCATTTATTCATGTCTATTTTCAATATGAGAAAAATGCTTAAAGCTCAACATATGCATTACATATAGGAAAGCCTGTTTTCAGTGCTTCTGCAGTTCAGAATGCCAAAACTTCATTCCTAGCAGATTTCTTGGAAAAGTTCTGTATCTGAAATTTTCATATGTGTATAAGATATAGATCTTTTTCATCTGAATTCATTAAGACAAGTCTAAGTAACTTAACAGTAGACTCATTTGTAGTGTTATTTGTGAATATTAAGAAACTTATTCAAGAATTATACAGAAAGCTTTATAAATTAAGTACTAATTATTCATTACTT
>JANHFL010005681.1:32262-44601 GCA_032468155.1 Oxyrhabdium leporinum | reverse complement strand
CTAAATGCTTACCGTGATACCACCATTTTGTTTTCTTTGGATTCTTGTTACATGTTCTTACATAAAATGAATTATCTGGTGGTCTTCTCTGCAATAAAGTAAAACTGTATTAAATTATAAGCCTACTTCAATTATAAAAAACTGCAAATCAGTGGCTCAATTGAAAGTAGGATATAAATCTAACAAATGAAGGGGAGGGAAGAAATTTCAGAAAAGTATTCATTGAAATAAGAAAAAAAATTATAAGTTCCTTTTCCAAGATTTTATTCCTGGTTTGCAATACTTTTGACTGCTCCTCAACTCTTACACAACTTAAGGGAATAAATTGTTAATATAGGTGACTTTATAATTTCTGATGTACAGGCAAACAAATTGAAACAAACGTAATACCTCTCTTAGTCATGTTTGAATAACTAGAGAAAACTAGCATGTAATCACTACCGGTTTGGAAAAACCCTCAAGTTGTGTCAAAAAATAAACTGGATAAAGAAATAAATAATTGAATAATACATAAGCAGGCTAAATAATAGAAGAAAATATTTCTCTACCAAACTTTAAATAGCACTTTATAGACGAAATAATAATCAGAAGTCTTCCTCCTACTCCTTCCACATCACACACTTTGAATATATGGGAAGAAAATGTTCTTCCAATTATATTCTGCATATGAACCATCTAGTATTTATAATATATTTTTAGTAAAAGATACCAAGTATGAGTAGCATGTTAGAAAGATTGCTATATTGCCTAAATGTGTTTTTATATTAATTCTTTTTAAGCCATACAAGAATAGTCTCAATCTAAGCAAGACATGTTTTAGATATTAAAACACTGCAACATATACCAATGAAGTTATCTGCAGCTATACAAAGAGCCATCATAATTTCATTGTTGCCTAAGTGTGCTCTGCTAAATGCTGAATTTTATTTTAGAAAGAACAGGATTTTTAAATATCTGTAATTTGCTTCAGGGACAGCTTTCAAAATGTTAGTAATATCAAGCTTACTAAGTGTACAAACATCTCACTAAATACCTATTACCAGCCTGTGACATTCATAAGCTGTCCAATGAACTTTTCAGGATTTCTTGAAATAACAACTCTATGTGAATTAAGAAATGTGGCAACATAAAGCAGGAACTTCACACTAATTTCAGTGAAACTAGGTAATGAGCTTTCTTTTGAAGACAATTATTCTGTTTTGTTGGTCTCCAGAGGTTGGAAAGTAAAATAGTTGGTTGTTATCTAACTAATTCACATTGTAGTTACATAAATTAACCCTTCTGAAATTTTTTGAAGTGCATTGTTTAACAATGTACCTATTTTAGGGTTCCCTAAATGTTATTAAAGAGAAAAACATAATTGGTTTAGAGTGGGACATTCTACTACCATTAAACTTACAATGAGATTATCTCTAAATTCATACCTTTTCTTTGCAGCTTGAAAGCATGCTGATAATGCTAAGACAAACTGATTGCACTGAAAGAGCTGGAGACCAGTCTTCTGTTAGAATAGATAAACAGATATGTCCATTGCTATAAACGTGAGGATGAACAGGAATATTTTCACCAGTAAACACAACCTATAAAGTAAAAATTAAGTTAATATTTTATTAAGATAATAGAGCAAAAAGTATACTGATGCTATTTGTACAATATTTCATTTTTATATAAAAATATTTCAATTCAAACATGGACATAATCTGTAAAATAACATGTTTGTTATTTTTGATCTTTCGTATATTGCAGTAAGTCTTGAATTTAATGAAACTTTATCATTAAGTATGTTGCACAGGTACAGAATAGGTAGTGCCTGGTTCAATAGCGGTAACTGTGAGAGATTTAGGAGTTCTATTGGACAACCACTTAAATATGAGCCAGCAGTGTGCTGGAACTACAAAAAAAGCCATCAGTCATAGGCTGCATTAACATATAGAATAATATGAAGTACTACTTCATAATTTCTTGGTAATACCATACATGAAATATTGCACATAGTTTTGGCCACCATGATATAAAAACTATGTTGAGACTCTAGAACACGTGCAGAGATGATGATTAGATGATTAGGGGGCTGGAGACTATAACATACGAAGAATGGTTGTAGGAATTGAATATGTCTAATCTAGTGAAAAGAAGGACTAGGGATGACAATGAAAGCAGTTTTCCAATATTTGAGGGTCTGTCACAAGGAAGAGTGGGTTAACCTATTCTCCAAAACACTTGAAGGCAGGATAAAACCAACCTAGAAATTTCCTGATAGTGAGAACAATTAACCAGTTGAATGGCTTGCCTCCAGAAGCTGTGGGTGCTCCAACAATGGACAACCATTTGTCTGAAATGGCATAGGGTCTCCTGGACAAGAAGGCTTCCAATATCTCTTCCAACTCTGTTTCTCTGTTATATTCTGTTATGTACATTCTGTTACTTCAGGTGCTATTGCCTAATCAGGTAGTCCTTGACTTACCACAATTGAGCCCAAAATTTAAGTTGCTAAGTGACAACTGTTGAGTTTTGCCCCATTTTACGATCTTTCTTGCCACAGTTGTTAAGTGAATCAGTGCACAATCACAATCCCCTCACTGACTGTGCTTGCCAGAAGGTCACAGAAGATGATCACATGACCATGGGACATTGCAACCATCATAAATGAGTCAGTTGTCAAGCATCTGAATGAGGATGCTTCAATGGTCGTTAAGTGTGGAAAATGGTCATAAGTCATTTTTTCAGTGCCATTGTAACTTCAAATGGTCACTAAATGAATTGTTGTAAGTTGAAGTGTATATGTACTGTTATTAAACATCTAGTAATAAAATGGTTCAAGATTCTTTTTCCTTGCTCAATTTTTCCAGATGAGCCTCGTTTATGGTCATAGGGTTTGATAATGTCCTAGTTACTCTAATTTCCATTATTTAGTTTAAAATCCAGTAAATTTACATAATTACATATATTGTGTATTTATTTGTACTCTTATATCACTAAATAATTGGAAGTATATTAGATGGCAATTCCAGGCAGTTAAAACAATATGTATATCATTATTAAAGAGACCAACACAAGGGACATACTAAAAATCAAAAATAGAAGTTGTAATGATAATAAATACAGCAGAAAATCTACTTTTTAAAGTGTCAACTGCTTTCCTCTTCCACAGTCACATCCTTGACAATTTGATATGCAGGAAAAATGGAACTAACTTAAGAGTCACATGTCAATACACAAATTTAAAATATTTTAAATTATACAAATAAATGAAGGTATTTTAATTCCAGCATAGGAAATTGCTTGATATTATAAATTGTAGAGTGTACACTCTTTCATTTAAAATGTCAATAACAGTTTAAATTTTGTTTTTTGAGGAATTTTGAATGTATTTATATTTAAAATGAAACTGATATTTAATTTTGCCCAGAATATTTTTTTTAATTATATTTTGCTTTCATAAGTCTCATTTTATTTTGTCATGTACCCAATGTTTCAGCTGAAAGCTGGAAAAGCATTGCTCATTTGCTCCTTTATCTAATTAAGTTCTCACAGAAGAAAATACACCTTTATATATTTATTCTTGTCAGATAAATGTCCTCCATATGATTTTTTCCCTATTTTGTTTTTACTTCTCTTCTTAGCTTTTTTAACATGAAGTTTTCTATATAGATTGTTCATACAGGCTATATATGTTAAGCATCTTAAAAATAATCTTACTACTTTCTATTCACAGAGTAATCAATCCTGATCATGTGTTATGCAACTCTGCAATTCAGAATATGCAGTTCAGAACTTGGCTGCTTAATACTACTTTTTACCTCTTCAGTGTGTCAAATATCCCATGGAAATATTTCTTTAATTTGGAAAAAAAATGGAAGTCACAAGGGATCAAGTTGGTAATGGAGAGATCCAACTTTGAAATTATCTTGTGGGTTGCTTGTGAAGTCTGAGCCCTAGTATTGTTATATTACAGCAAATTTCCTTCTCAGCTCTGATTGTTTCCAAGGTTTCTTGCAATGTAAAGTTTTGAGCTAATTGTGGCTTTGAATTCAAGTAAATCTATGTAAACAACATCTGTGTTACCCCTCCCCCTCAAAAAAAAAAACCCTGTAACCCATGAGTTTTCCTGCTAAAGTCTGAATTTTGAATTATTATTTTTTTACAGGTGAAGCTTTATGATGTCATTGAATGAACTGATGCCTCATTTCTGGGCCAGAAATGACAAACGTTTTATCAGCTGTCATGATATAAAGAATGTCTTCAATTTCACTCCTGTAGCATGTCATCAAATGCTGGCAAATTTCAACCAAAGCTTCAAATTTCTATTTCTGCTGTCAGCTTGCAAGAAATACATCTTGACAAAGCTTCCAATATTAAAGCACATAAATAATGTAACCCATATGTTCCTTTGAGATGGATAGCAATTTCCCTTTGAGTAATCTGCCAATCGTCCTAGTTCATCAACCATTCTCAAATGAAACTCCTCAGCTACTTCATTTTTGATCAAATACTGTAAATCACAGGTGTCAAACTCGCCACATCACGTTGCCGTCACATGACATTTCATTGCGTTTTTCCCATTCGCGGAGCTGGGATGGGCGTGGCCTGCATGTGACGCATCTGGCCCATGGGCTGCCAGTTTGACACCCCTCCTGTAAATCAATTCTTCCCAATTCACCATCTTTATATGTCTTGGTTCAAAAATGCATATTCAAATTAATATAGTCATCAATGTTAAAAAACAACAACTATATTTAGTGATGAATTTCCATTGGAAGGACTTATTCAGCAGTCAAAAATTCAATCGCAGCACATTGTTTAAAGCCTGCCAATAAGTACTCACTGTAGGTTTCCACTTTACAAACAATAGCACAACAACTTCCTAACAACTGACGTGAAAGAACTTGCCAAAAAAAACCCCAAACATCTCAAAGCTTCTACCATACAAAACTGGGCACAGTGCTTTTCATTCAACCCCCGCAGGTACCAGATATATGATTATATCATTCTTGCTGTTTTCTGAAGAGTTATCCTAGCAAAATTTCAATAAAATAAACATTCAATGTTACCAAATATTTTATAATTTAATTGAGCATATGATAAATTACCTGAGGAGAATCAAATGGATACCGACTACTGAATTTAAATAGCAGTTGAAATTTCTCCCCTTCATATAATGTTCCAGAAGCCCCTTCCATGTCTACTATCCACCTTGGGAAAGAAAATGGTTTATAATGATGAAAACATATAACTATAGTATTTGATCTTCTGTAAGTAACTTGATATAAGTTATTGTTTGCAAACTGCTGGTCCCCAATTTCAAAAACGCATCTTAAAAATCCTAGAATTATGGGTTCCCTTTTTTTCTCAAAAGGTCATTGTATTTACTTTACCAAAAATAATCATCTCCATAAATATACTCCTTTGAAAAAATAATTAAGTTAGATTACAGAAATATTATATTAATAATTGGACTGTTGAATCCAAGGCATATAATTCTTCAATTTCTAATCCCCTTTCTCTGAATCACTAGGCTGGTTTACCATTTCCCAGACAACATAGCAATGGATAGCTATGTACTGGTATTTTCTTAACTGCCTCTTGAATCATTCTCAAATTATCATCTTTCCTCTTAGAAATTGTGAGGAGGTTGAGAAAGAAATGGAATAATAGATATTGACAATAAAAAGAAATAAGATAAACCACCAGCAAGTCATTTCCAAAAATGGCAGCCAGGTGGCAAAAAGTGTGAAAAAATATTCTAAATCATTCAGAGGCTCTGCTTTAATGGAATAATTATAAATGAGGGGGGAACATTCCTGTATAGTGTACAAGATTCTGTTTTTATTCCAGACTAGAATTAAAGATACCTTACTTATATTTCTTGCTTCCCTGATTGTGTCCAACTAAGTAGGGCTTCACAATAATCACTAATAAAAGTCTTACTTCTTCATTCAGTAAGTTTTTAACCCCAATTCCTGTTTGCATTGAATATGTCTGTTATTTTTTAATAAATGCAAATACTGCATCATACAGCAATAACAAATCAAACTAAAGAGATTAAAACTTGTTACAGCCCTTATTAAAGTTATCCACTGCTTGTTACTTGCTTATTTCTACACTGTTATCTTTGCTGCCTTAGAGAAGGAAGATGATGATTAGCTGAGATTTCTGGAGCAGAAATTCTTGTAAGGAGTGAGAGGCAATTTAATCTAGTGCACAGTTGTCCAAACTTTTGGCTTGCCTAGGACACACTGAACGAAGAGGAATTGTTTGGGGCAACATAAAATATATAATACAGTTAATAAATGTAAACATCAAAATTCCTTAACTTTTAATATTTTTATTATATCTTGTGGGGCTGCATTGCTAGCTGTCCAGGGCTGCATGTAGTGGTTAAGGCAACAAGTTACAAAACCAGGAGATTGTGAGTTCTAATCCACTTTAGGCATGAAAACCAGCTAGATGACTTTGGGGCAGTTACTGTCTGTCAGCCCACATCAGGCTCAGGCAACAATTCCTGTCATAACCAATAAATCAACACTTAGTTGATCGGGAGGGGGGGGGGAAGGAAACTTGCAGTAAAATGCTAGGAAGGAAAAAAAACCCTCCTTGTGAGGAATGTGGTTCTAGTAATGAAACAATTCTAAAGTTAGCAGAATCCAACTCATCATATTTTCCTGCTACATATTTACCCACTTTAATTGAAGAATTCTACTTGTCTCTAGGTCAAGAACAAGCAATCTGGTGCAGATTATCTGGAATTAAACTTCCACAATCCCTTACATAGGACACATGTATTGATGCTGACAGGAATTGAAATTAAAATATTGCTTATCTCACTCTTATGTTGCATGCAATAGTCACCTTCAGCTTACTTCTTACTGATATTATTATAGAGCATATCACTTCCTTTAAAGCCATATATTCCTCAACCATCCTGCTTTTACCAAAATGATAGAGAACAACATGCGGTTGATTCACCAGCTACTACTGAAATAAAAATCTCAATAATCTCAGCCAAAGTAGGCAATAGTGAAATATTTAGTGATATGATATAAATAAAATTACAAAATATATAAATATAAACACAATAAAAGTATAAAACAACAACATATAAACACATAAATGCCAGGGACAAAAAACAACTAATGGGCAATACCATTTCTACAGCCTGTGAGGGAAGAAAAAGGCCTTTAATGCCTTTTGAAAGGCAGGTAAGGTTGGCGTACACAAGTCTCAAGAGAATGCTGTTCCATCTGAGGGCCTTTATGGGAAAACACAACATCTTGAATTGCATTCAAAAGCACTCCGGTCACTAGTGCAACTAACAAAGTAGAAATGTACATAAGCATATCAAGAGGCAGGCATAATCACCAGCTCCTTATTCAAGTGGTGATTAAGGCCTCAGCAGCTGATCATCAGGAATTCTAACTAGTACCCTGTGAAACCCAACTGCATTCATCTGGCACTTGCTGGACCAAATTTTTATTTATTTATTTCCTTAAGTAAATTTATATGGCCACCCATCTTGCAATCAACAAGTCTAGGTAGCCAACAGAATTAAACACACAATAACAACAAGCAATCATAATAATATGCAAAAATGACAATTGGGAAACAACTGCTTCATCTATAACCATTGTATAGGCCCCCTTATGAATGGGTCCGGCACCCTGTAGTAGAGAATGGGTAAAACTTTAAAATAATCTATTCATGACAAGGGGCAAACAAAAATTGTTCCCAATGCCTCAAAACAAAAAAATATCTCACTCACACAGAATATGCATATAGGTATAAATAAATTCATAAGTAGAATTTAAGGATTGCCATTTATTGCCTATATATATTACAAAGCAGTATTTCATGCTCTAATATCACAAACCTAAAATGTTTAAAAGGTTTAAATTATGATAAAATATCGGATCACTCTCCATTCCCTTATTGAAATAAATAGGAGATATTTGTTTATTTGTAAAATGTATTAGCTATCCATCTTGCCACATGTAACTCATGGCAAAAATGTATCCTTTTTAAACATGCATCTAAGTAAACACTATTTATATCCAAGCAATGAGAGCAATGTAAACAGAATAAGTGGATCAAACTAAGTATTTAGTGATATAACAATGGCAAATATGTTTGCATTTTCCTACAAATCATATCTTTCACAACCGTAATAGAAATATATATATACTTACTGTGTAATTGAATTTTGTACACTCTTTTCATTCAAGGTCATTCCTGCTGGCGGGTCATTCTGCAAAGCTAGCAGTTCTTTCTGTAGCCTCTTCTAAAGAGAAAGAAAAATCTTAAAATTTTCATAAAGTATTTGAATAGTCCTTAAAGTTGTTATCTATATAGTACAAGACATTGACCAATCTGAATGGCCAAGCCTATTATTTATGCCTTAAACACCATAATCATCATGTGTATTATTTATTTTGCATTTTGTGTAGCAAGTCAATAGTAGCTTACATTTTATTCTTAATTATATATTGTTCTAATGTTACCTACAAAGGTAGGCTAAGATGCTAAGAATTGGTAATGACTCAAATAGCATATACTGGTAAGCCTAGTAGAAATGAGTAAGTAAATAAATAAATATCATACTGGTTATCATCCAGAGAACTATTATTTCTGAACAAGCCTGGAACAGGTAGGCTGTCCTTCACAAATAACAAAATATGTTATATGGAAAATCTGTACAGCAGAAGAAACAGATATCCAACAGAAAATGTTTATTGATGAAGTTCAATATTTCTTTAGCACAATAAGTATCAGAAAAGTAAAGAAACTTTATCTAAATATTATTCTAAGAATATTTAGCAAATTGGCTTGAACACCAATTAAATTTATGATTAGTAAAAAGGACACAATTGAATTTATCTGAGCAACTGTCCACATATGTAGCACGACTTCAAAACAGATCTAGACTTGATTCACATAATTTAAAGCTGCAAATATGTGAAACTTACTTAACAGCAAACCTAACTGAATATACAAAGATAATTCAGAGGAAACTTACATCGCATCATACTATTAATATATTGAGAGGCAGCTTGGTGTAGTCGTTAAGAATTGGGAGACTGATTTCTAGACCTGTCTTGGGCACAAAGCCAGCTGTGTGACTTTGGGCTAGAGTCATGATCACTCAGACCTCTCAGAAGGCAAAGGCAAACCATTTTGGAAAAATCTTGTCAAAAAATTGTAGGGACTTGTTAAGGCAATTCTTTGAGAATTGAACACATTTCAATGGGGAAAATACATTAAATTAATTAATGCGTGAAGGTACAAGGAAATTGTAGAAACCGGTTTTTATTATTTATAGTTTTAAATCAAATAGATAAAGTTTGATTAGATAAGAGTAGTACATGACTGGATAAAATTATATTCCTGCACCCAGTAGCTAAAAAAAAATATCAAAGTATTCTCCAAGTAATAATGAGATAACTATAGATTTCCACTATTTGGTGCTTTCCAGATTTGTTAGATTAACACTCTTACCATCCATAGTCAACCTGAGGGGGGAAAATTAACATGAGCTGCCACAAGCATGAAGATAAAAAGTGGAAGTATTCTTTTACTTGAAAGACATGAAGCAGATGCAGGAAAAGCAATCTACAACTTATAGAGAAATGTACTTTAATGAACATTCATATTCAAAACAATTACTACATAATGCATCCTCCTGAAGTTTCACAACATTCATATACTGATGAAACTCTTATGAGGTCAGAATTTCATTTTCCTCTGGTCATTATGGAGATTGATATCTATAGGGGACCAATATGTTGCCAACAGTCCATCACTTATTTAAACCTCAAAGTTTAAGGAGACAGCTTTAAAAAAGAATATTAATGAGGATTGGAAAAATGTATACAAATATCTGACTAACAGTGTATCCAGAAGAAAATGTTGCAGTGTATACTAATAAAATACAAGAATCCTTCTTTTCAGGATTTCCGCCTGCCGGTACTTCATTCTCTCCTGAATATTTCATTTCACTCTCACTTCCTATTTTCCATTTTTAATGGACCTTTTAAAATTTTGCATTAATGAGCTTGCTTATTCATTCTCATCTCTTATTAGTCCTCCCCTATATTGTTATTTTGCAAGGGAGTTGCAGAAGTTGATATTTTGACTTTATTTTAGGTCCTACCTCATTAAAGCACAGCTTACATAAATTTATAAACAAAATATGTACTTATAAATCACTGCCTTTTATAAAGCTATATTGATTTATTAAAGATTGACATGCTTTTGCAAAGCATGTTAATTAAATAAATATGTGAGCTCCAGTTTATTTATAGGATAACACTCCTAAATCTATTCCAGAATTTCAGAAAATAATGATAGAACATAATGTATTTAGTATCCTAGTAGCTCCATAGGAAAATTTGGGGCAGATCTTATGTGAATATATGTCTGTTTGGCCAACAGAATTCCCTTCTACTTTCTTTTCTCATTCAGCTTGCCATGTGCCTTTGAGTCTTCTTCTCAAAGCCACCCTTGGATTCTATCCCAGGAATTTCATCAAAGGATAATGAAGTTTTAATTTATGTGTAGAGGATGACAACAGAATAGTTGTTATGTACTAAAGTTAAAGACTCATGTTAAATTTAGGTCTGTACAATATAACTTCAAACATATGGAAAGCGTTTTGCAGTCCTTTTGTTATATGTTTTGTTATATTTTTTCCTACTTCATTTTGTTGCTGAGAAATACTTTTTCCAGAGAATTTAATAAGAAATGCTTGAAAAATAGTGTTATTATTTTGAAGTGAATATGGCAGCTTCTGTATAGCCGTGATAAGAAATTATCAGGCAGCATATAAATTAAATGCCATTGTTATTTGAAAAGAAGACGACCCTGAATTTAGGACAATACTTTCTCCACAACAGCTGAAATAAAAAGTACCGTAATCCTTTGCTATGCACACTTTCCCTATCTCATTAATCCTAGACATTTCGCCCAATACATACTTGTAGGTAATTCCCTTACTGTGTCTCTGTGTATGTGTGCGTGTGTATGTGTTGATTCCTGGTAACTGCCTGCAGTTTTCTTAGCAAAGTTTTTTTTAAATGATTTGCCATTGCCTCCTTCCTAGGGCTGAGAATGAGTGACTGCCTCAAGGTCACCCAGCTGGTTTTACGCCTAAAGAGAGATTAGAATTCATGATCTCCTGGTTTCTAATCTGATGGCTTAACCACTACATCAAACTGGCTCTGCATGTAATTTTAAGGCTATGCAATGTTTCAGATTCAAAGTAGAAAAAGCCAAACATTATCTTTTCCTTAACTCATAGAGGGTAGCTGTGTGAACCTGGAAAAAGATATAGTTGCTTTGAATTTATCACAGTTGGCTTGAAGAATATTCACCAACATCAAGGCTGTTGGTTTTTTTTACTAAGGTGGAGAATACTGGCAGCATAAAAATTCTTTGATGTTAAAACCCTTGCCCACATCCTATATGGCATGCATGGTTCTGGGCTGCTTGCCATGCTTCTGCTCAGGGACTTCTTGATACACCAAAGGTCTGGAACTGCAACAACCCCTGAGCCATCACACAAAGCTCTTCACCACATGAAGCCCGGCTCCAACCCAGCCTAGCAGCACAACACAGAGAGGCTGCTTGACACAGCACAACTCTGGGCCTGCTAAAAAACCCTTTGTTATCCTCCCAAGTAAATCAGAAAGAACCCCAACTAGATCAGCTAATTCTTACTGTACCACCACATTAATAGATTTTTGCAAATCTGAAAGAACAAACTTTCCACTGTCACTTTTAACTGCTGGATCCACTAGGACAGGTCCTTCCTAAGTTTTCTTTCTCTGACTGTTAACCCATTAGGAGTTCTTGCCTCTCTTGTCTGACTGCCCACAAGGTCATCCACATTCCATTACACCATGATCTCCAGCACACAGCAAAGCCCTTCACTGCACAAAACTTGGCCCAGCAGCGTGGCTCATCCTCGCCCCTCCAGGGCCCTTGCTGTCCTGAGCTCTACCACCCCAGGTGATATTCACCATCTTCTTACTCCAACTGCTGACAAAGCATACTCACTCTGGCCTTTCACAAGGCAGCTGCTGGCCACATGAGGCCATCTCTCCCATGTCTTATGAAGAAACTGTCTGAGAAAAAAAGTCTCGTGTTACTAGCAGCTGCTTCACAAAGAGTCAGGTCAGGCATGCTTGGTTAGCAGTGGCAACAAGAAGGCAGCAAAGGCCATTTACCCTGGCAGCGGCCTCAGAATGCTGGGAGCCAAATGGGCATAGATGGTGGAAATACCCGCAGTTTAACCCTGTCCCTACTTGTTCTGTTTTAATAAGGTGAGTTATTTCTTTCCTTTCTCTC
>JANHFL010005681.1:0-32162 GCA_032468155.1 Oxyrhabdium leporinum | reverse complement strand
GCAGAGTAATTCAATCAAGGCATGAAGGCCACCCAACTTTCCAGCTAATGAGAGAAGGCACCTACCCTCAGAATGCTGGGAGCCAAATGGGCATAGATGGTGGAAATAAGCTGATGGGGGGAGTTGGAGCACCCCTGTGGTCATAGCAGGACATACCTATACTTGTATAAAAAGGGGAAAAGCCACTAGTTAAACATAAGATGTTACAAGATGCAGAGCAAAGGGTAGGAGAAGGAGAAGCAGATCCTGGAAGCAGAGTCAAGAGAGGAATCAGCCTGGCGTTATTACGTCCACAAAAACAGTTCAGGGGCAGCCCATCTTGAATTCAATTAACTGTTATCTAGTGCCAATTTAGTGCTGACTCCTCTCTTGACTGCCTCCAGGCTCTGCCTCTCCTTAATTGATTAGATTAATGTTAGGTCCACATGTGAAGAATCAGGTCCACACGTTAAGTTCTAATTAAGCTGATTTATTGCTCATCTCTGTAAACAAGAATCTAGTCTACTAACAGTCAGTGCTAAATTGGGCCTAGATAAGAGTTAACAGAATTAAAGAAGAACTGGACTTGGACCAATTGTGGGAACATAACGAATCCAGATTGGTCCCCCTCTGGACTCTGCCTCCAGCTCTGCCTCTTCTTCTCCAACAGAAAGAGCAGAACTGGGTTTACCTGACTTAAAATGGATTTTGCTGCTTACTGTTTAGTTTGGGTGAAAGAGTGGGCATTGCTGAGAAATAAAAGACTTTTGGAGCTGGAGCTAGATGACACAATTTATGATTTGGATGGCATGATTATTTGTCACATGATCAAACTAAGGTTAATATAGATTTTAAAAATCATTTAGATGTACCATATTGAGAATATGGAATAGATATACATCCAAGTTTTGTCCAAAAACATCTCTGTGGCTCTGAGCAATTATCAATGAGAAATTAAGTAAACATAAATGATTAGCTTACCATGATATATTAGAATTTTTTCAAGGAGAATATAAAATAAAGTCAAGAGAAGATGCAATAGCAAAGCGATACGTTTCTCAATGGGTCTCCTATACATAATTCTCAGAAAACTTTAAAGTAGATAAAAATGTATAAATATATGAACATATAAAGACTGAATTGGAAATAGAAGTCTCTACAAATAGAAAATAAATGGTTAACAAGATGAAATTTACATTTTGTTACAACCTTAAAGAGAATGTCTGTAAAGTGATGGATCATTGGTATATGTCACCAGAAAACTGCATAGGATGTAACTTTGTACTTCAAATTTATGTTGGAAATGTAAACAACATAAAGGGACATTTTATCATATTTAGTAGATGTGTAAAAAAAGTCAGAAAATTTTGGGTGCAAATGAATACACTACTGCAGAAGCTTTTGATGATTAATATAATTAATAACAGAAACCAGAGGTTGTCTTTTGACACTGATAGACAAAGAACTGGGAAAAAAGTCATAGAGCTTTATTTTTATACAACTGCGGCAAGAATATTAAATGTACAAAAGTAGAAAGGCTCAAGTTACCTACAATAGAAGAATGGTTGGTGAAGATGATAGAATTTGCAAAGATAGCTAAATTGATTTATTTAATTAGAGACAAGACATTATATTTACTGTTGAGTGGAAGCCCCTTATAGACTTTTTGTGAGAAACAGAAAATAATGAATGTGTGACTTACAGATTTGATAATTAGACAGAAATAGGTAATATAATAAAGATAATGTTTTTATAACCATGGAGTAAGAGGTATTTTTATTTGTAATTATACTCGATGAAAAGGAAATCAGCAACTTCATGGTTTTTTGTTTGCATTTTTTCTTTTTCTTTGTCATTGTTCTTCTCTTTTCTTTTTTACTTTGTTCTTGTTAGTTTTTATATAGTTTATATTTTTAATAAAAATATACACATATAAAATTTAAACATTGAAATCAAAATATTATAGCTAACTAGATAATAAACTGCCCTATGCTAAGCTGAAAACTATTGAATTGCATGTATCAACCAACATTTAATAGGCAAAACCATTTTTTAATTGGATGATGGACTTGCTATGATAGTTTGCACAACTACTAATTCTTCATATATATTTTTTAAAAGAAAAGCAGGTTTAATGTAAGTTATATATGTTTTTAGGTGTTGACAGGGTTAGGGTTAGTCTCTAGTTATGGTTGCTAAACCTTTCTGAAGACTTAGGTAATCTGGGCATTTATAGTTCTTTGGTTTCATCAGCTACTTAAAGGATGTCTTCAGATCTTTGTTGCTCATAGATTTCAATGTGAAAGTACCGGTTTATTATTTTAATTCTGTAAATCATTTTTAAGGAGCAGAATACAACTTCAATAATTCTTAAGTACTATTAAAACGCAGCATGGGGAAGTCAAATATTGAAAGAGCTTAGAAGCAGGCATACTGACTTTGGACCAACTGATAATGATAAATAAATCATCTATCAGATATAAGTCAATAGCAATATTTACAATAACAGCATTTGCTAACAGCATTATTTGGAAGAGCAGCATTTTCAGTTTCTAAGACATTTGAGGTACTAGAACTTGTTAAATTCTTTAAAACTAAAAAACCTATTACTTTTTATAGACAGTTATCAATAAATCAATTCAATAAGCAAATGTTAAAAAAATGAGTGGAAAATAGAATTAGACGTTCCTATATTATCTAGATAATGGGAGAGCATCTTAACTTCTGCAGCAACAATGTCATAGGAAGTGGACCTCCAATTACAATTTATCCAACAAAAAATATTTAGAATTTATTGGACTGTTGCATTTGTATAGAAAAGACTGTCAAAAACAGAATTTTATTGGAGATGTAATAATGGTAATGCTTCTTTAAAACAGATGTTTTTACAATGTTTTATAACTATATTTTTGGGAGAAAGTAGTGGATTATATAAATATGATTTTGCAAGTAAAACAAAATTCTCAGAGAGTAATATTCCCTTAAATTACGTATCTAATTCACTGAATTTGAGAACTGGACAACGTAAATTCATTCTCCATGCTCTTACTAAGGTCAACGAGTAATATTGCAGGATTGAAGATCTGATTGCACCTGCCATCTATGCGTGGATTTCCTATAGACATAGTCTTTGTACGGACAACTATAATGAAACATGGGGCTCATTTATACAGAATAAAGTAGGTTAAAAATAATCATATAAACGTATCAGAATGATATGTCTTCACTATTTACATTAGATAGATATATATAGAATTGTAACTGTTCGTTATAAAAGACATATCATATTTTTTATTTTTTTCACTTTTTACGTGTGTTTTTTCTCTGACAATATATGTATCACTGTCACTATTATTTTTGGATACTGTATTGTCCTTTTATTAATTTAAAAATAAATAAAAATAAATACAAACTGTAGAAAATGGTTATGGTGAGATTTTTCAATGGATAAGGGGGAGAAAGCAAATATTACAAGATTTGCAGTGGCCAATTAGCTGGTTGACTTCCTGATTCCAACACAAAGACAAAACAGAAATGTCAGTTAGAATTTCACAACTCATTCATGTTTTTCAATATGCCTGCCATCAAAGTGTCTAAGATAACAGTAATAAACTACTTAGGGGGGAGGACAGATCATCCTGGACCTATTTCACCTCCCTCCACCACTCTTTGGCTCCCTTGGTGACCCTGAAATCCTGGGATTACCCAGGCATCCCTGAAATCAGGGTAATTGATGTATGGGACCAGACGAATAATTAGGGCACTATTTTCATACAGAGAACGATAGATCCAATGGTAACTGCAGTGGCTACTGCCACTTCTACAAAAACGAAATATGTCATGACTAAGGTACAAAAAAGAAAGGACACCAAGACTTCCTGACCTCTCCCTCTTTCTCAAACCCGCACACGCAGGCGCTCCATCAAAACTCCTTCTTCTCCTTACTTCCAGAGCAACGCAATTCTTCAAAGGTTTCCGAAGAAAGGGGTTTCTTAAGACATTTCGTTTCCTGAAGCAGGCACAGCCCTGCCTCAGCCAGTAGGAGCCTTTTACTGCCCCTTCCCACATTCACCACCAACTAAGCCAGGCCAAGCCCAGCCCAAGTCTTTGAAAGCCACACCTAGGAAACAGCCACCTGCTCTCACCCGGTGAAGACCAACTTGGCCCGCTGCCTCCACCCCTCTGCCTTTCTTAAGCTTCCGTGCCGGAGGACAACCCGGCTTTCCCCTCCCGTCGCCTGGCCCTTCCTCGGCTGGGAAGGGAGACGAAGGCGGGGAGAGCAGAGCTCTCTCCTTTCTGGCCTTCTCTGCCCCTTCGCCCGGCTTCTCGCCCGTCCCTTCAGGACGAAGTTCCTCTCTCGGCGCTTTTTCCAATCGCTCGGGCAGGAAACGCCAGAGCAGCTCCAACCGCCGCCGCTTCACGGAAGTCAGCGGAGGCGAGAGGGGCGACAGAGCCTTAGGTCCAACCTTCACCAACTCCTGCTGACGGCAGCGCGGCTCTCCGCCCCACTCTTCTTCTCCGTAGTCCCGAGAGAGTCACCTGGGGACGAAGGGACGCGCCACTCCAGGCTGCCGCAGGCTGCTCACCTGCATAGACGCCATGATGGATCCGCCTCCCCACACTTTCCGCTCTCGGCGCCGCCGGCCGGGACCGGGAGAGATGCAGGGCGGCGGCGGCAGTAACGCCGGCACTCTTCCCCGGTCGCTTCCTTCTCCTCCTCGCCTCTCCCCCCACCCCCTGCGGGTCACGTGGGAACTCCAGCCATCCCGTGAAAAGCGCGCATGCGCCCCGAAGCCCTGCCGTAGACGGTGCCAGGTGGGCACGGGACGTCTTCGGGCGGGTTGATGAAATTCTGGCCTTCCTTTCAAAAAACAAAAAAAAACAAAAAGGTTCAAAGCAAACCGTAGCTCCTCTCGTTACGGCGTCAGAACTCGGTAAGATCGTAGGCCACGTGCGTGCCGTGCTGGTTTCCCGACTATAGGGTGCCAGGCGGTTTATAAAAAAATATATAAATAGGTGTATATATCTTTGTGGACGCACCAGACATTGCATGCCCTTTAGGTGTTTTCTCTGACTACGGCCTTGCGTCTGGAAGGGGTGCCCGAAAAACTTCACGGACGATGTGAGGTCACCCATTGTAGGGCTCGACTTAGTACGCTTGGAAGAAAAGCAAACGCATTTTGGTTGCCACCTGGAATCTCGTCCATATCGCCAGCAATGACATCACAAGTGACCTACCGTACGTTTCAGATACAGCATATATTTAGATAGACCTACCTTCAAAATGTATGCTTACATTTGACAGACTATAAAAATAGCTTTCTGTTTATTCTAGACAATATATTATCACAAAACAGAAATAATTAGCTTAGATATGTATAGGAAACAAACATCATCCCATGATAAATAACTGCTTATTTGCTGGTAGTGCTGGTTTTTTGTTACTCAAGGAAGTAACAAAAAATATAATCTAAAAATAAGTAAAATCTTGCAAATATACCTGGACAGATTCCCTCTGAGCAGGGAATTTGAAATCCTAATGTTTTTGTCAGAAATAAATACACGAGTTTACCAATTCATGGTTTGCATGTACTGATCTATTTATAATGAAAATTAATATTTACATAAGCAACTGGAAGATGATTCCTCACTTCAGATTTTCCTATCATCCAGCCAAATGACATCCACAACCATATAATTCCCATTACGGCCACAAATGTTTTTTTGTCATACAGAACATTTGCTAATGTGGCAAATGATATACAAAAACATAGGTTAATATGGATCTTGAACTTGACATTTTAAAAAGCATTTTCCGTAATCTTTATTGAAATTCCACTGGTTAATGTAGTAATTTTGTGTAATGATTAAGGCATGGGGGAGACTAAGTTGTAGTTCCACCTTAGGTATGAAACTAACTGGATGATCATGGGTTAGGCACTCATTCTCAGTTCTAGAAAGTAGGCAATGGCAAACAATTTCTGGAAAAAAATTGCTAAGAAAATTGCAGGGCTTAGTCCAGGAAGTTGTCAGGAGTCAACTCTGACTCAAAGCCCCCCTCACACACACACACATACACATAAACTGGACACAAGATTACATCCTTTGGACTTGGTATGGAAACCAGTACAAGTTCTCTTCAGTCCTCATGTTGTGCAAACTGTTATTCATTGTTTGGTTTGGAATACAATAATTGCTAAGTCCCATTTTCATTTTCAATTGTTTTAAAATATTTGATTTCATATTTTTGCGAATAAAATACTTTATAGCCTGTATAATATACGTTCAAAATGTCAATTTATCTCTTTTTAACTGTTTTAAGTAAATCAATAACATTTATAACATACAACTCATTGTTTTCCTTAGAATTGAAGTGCCATTAAGGATGGTGTAATGTATTGCTAACATTTTACTAAACTATGATTTTCAAACTTACTTAGCTATATGGACATTAACATACGACAGGAAGCAATTCATCTAACTAGTTAAAATAGTGTGCTTCAAAGAAGTGAACAAAAATTAGAGCAGGATCTATTAGATCACTGAGTAATTTTGAATAGATTGCCAATGGTTTCTGATTCCCAACTCTCTTGACAGTTACTAAACTATTTTCACTTGAATTAGAAGGAAAACAAGGATTGGAGTTTTGGGTTAAAGATTCTGTGAGCATGATTTTGGAACTTATCATAAATTGTAGATTGAGTGCATTCCCAGACACATCCATTTCCTTAATATATACCTGTCTGCTTACTATTTTACACCTGGACCTTGGCTAACAGACCTCGGGATTCTAGTAGAGAAACAGATTCCACAGATAATCTTCCATAGATCTAATATGACAAGAAACCAAATGAATCTAGGTCAGATTTTTTTCAGTTTCTCTTGTTAAAACTATTACTAAATAAAAATATATGTTATCATTAGTTCAGTGAGAATTGTTTTTGAACTTACTAATATTTCAACAGTTCAGTCTGGTACTTTGTTTATGAAACAAGTTAACTAGGCTGCTTGAGGGGCATTATTATTTTACTTAGGAAGAAGGCATATGTATTTCACTGGGCTACTATGCTGCGTAAACAAGAACAATACTGTATGAACATAATCGCAAACATACATAAAGATATAGGTTTCCCCTGTCCAGTCGTGTTCAACTCTAGGGGTGAGCAGTGCTCATCTCCGTTTCCTAGGTGAGGGAACCAGTGCTGTCCAAAAACACTTGTATGGTCATGTTACCTAGAGGATAACTGACTGGGGAAAACTGCATTAGCAAGTGACTTGATTACATATTGTATTTTGCCATGGGTTGTTTAACCATGTTTTGCTGAGTGAACCATAATTTGGTTCACACTATGTATTAAGCTGTAAATCATGATTTATAAGCCAGAATGCCTGGTTTCACACAGTTCTTTAATCAAAATAAGTCAAACTATATATATATAATTAGACATATGAAGCCGATCAATGTGTGCTTAGGACTCCCCGAATAATTTGAAATATCTGTGGAATGTTTGCAAGACTAGCTTTATCAAAGTCAGATTAACTGTAAAACAAGACTAAAAAGTGTTATTCTACTCTTTCAAATCTCATGGGTAGTTTGTTGCAAGATTATTATTTTTTTATTCCAGGGAAACAGAAACTTGTAAAACTATTAAATTGCAGGGAATAGACCAGGCAGTCAACTCAGGATTGCCATTGGCTCAAAGGCACTAAAAAGGATCTACCTGAAGGAAACAATTGAAACTGAATGTTTTGAAGAATAATTTTAAATATCCATTAAATTATGCTATTTAATACTAATCTATCACTAATCCTGTAAGCATATAAATAACATATGCTGTCACTACACACTGGGTAAAGAATAACAATAGACTAAAATAGGAAAATAGCATGTTTCATAAAAGACAATATGTGGTTCCACTTCAGTATGGAAATACATCCCTATGAATATTTTAAGTGGAATAGTTTTGCAGTGTAAAGTATGTAGAAATAACTCTTAGCTTTGTATGTGTAGAGACAGTTTCCTATCAGCTGTAGACCTGGATGTTTCAAATTCTATCAATTTCACAATTTACTTTATAAATAAATGAATATTTGAACATCTTACACAATTAACAGATTTCTGTATTTCCCTCATAGCATAGTTGTTTATACCTCTTACCCAATGTAATGGAAGATTTATATTCATTCTTTTGTTGGACCAGTTGCATAGCAACTAACATTTGCAGTACCAAGAGGCCACCTCACTATGAGCAGTATACCTTAACAGAATTATTCCAGTTTCTCTTATCTTCAGCGTATGCAAAACTAGAAACTACTGACAGTGGGAGCATTTGGAAACAAAACTGAAATTCCTGGTACACTTTTTGTTTTCACTATGCGCCTTTTCTATATATCAGTTCCTTCCTCATTTTTCAAAAAGAGAAAGAGAATAATCCTGAAATGAACACATTACACTATACTTTCAGAATACATATACAAATGAACAATATTCAGAATAGATAAAAAACTTGACTTGTGTATGACAAATAGAACAGGAATATTGGCCTGGGAAAGAAGGGACGATCAATAAATCAAGAACAAATTGACTAAGGTTCTAGACCAAATTGTACCAGAAGACATTGTTACTTCAAATTTCTACTTGGAATATAAGTAGTATTTGCTTATGTTTACTTGCATTAGTTCTATATGGGGCACTAATATATGCAAGAGTTGAATGTTAAATTCAATTAGAAAAGCTGGATCTCTAGATTTTCCCACACCCCACTATCATGCCTTGTTTTGACCTGAATATGTACATTATGAAAAGTATGTAAAATTATGGCAAAGCGTATTTATCAAGATCTTTTACTAACCATGCAATTAGTATTATAACTGATCTAAAAGTCACCAGACTAGAAACTGGGAGATTGTAATTTCTAGTTTTGCCTTAGGCATGAAGCCAGTCAGTTGGGTGACCTTGGGCCACCTATACTCTCTGCCGTAAGAAGGCAGTACTGATAAGCCACTTCTGAAATAATTCCAAGAAAATTGCAAGGACTAGTCTAGGTAGTCACCAGGAGTCAAGACTGACTCAAAAGACAACAAAAAGAAAAGAAAAAGAAAAACTTTATTTCACAAGTAAGGTCACTCTAAAAAATTAAGTATTTAAGGCAATATTTCATAATTCCCTACCTCATTTTTAAAAAACTGAACAGCTGCCTTAGTTTGAACACATATCAAATTGTGAAGCCTTAGGGTTTTTTTACCTCTGATTGCACCCATGCATATAAATTTATTGTACTTTTTTATTCAAAACCATTTTCTTTTCTGTAATGCTTGTTAAATATTGAGGCTGGACTAGCCTTGATGCAGTTAGAATGGTCTGATTCATGGGTCAGAATAGGATGGCAGAATGTTCCTTGAAACATCTGCATACCTCTGTTGCCAAACAGCAATATCCAAAATGACCTTAGCAGAACTTATTGTAACCAGCTCTCAAACACAACAATGCTGGATAAAAAAGTGTTTAACTCATGCTCTATACTTTCTAGAGATTATGGATAAGCTGCTACACAAAATAATGCCCTAAGATATACCATCCCATAATATGTGCCTAGCTGGTTCAATCTGGCAGGATTGGCATGCCCCAGGTTCCATTGATTAAATAATGTTGTATTTTGGGACCCTGAAAGTATGTCTCCTCTGTAGCAGCATTTGTGCTCTGAAATAAGGGTCCTCCCGAGATTTGAACAGCCTCCACCTTAATGAGATTTCAAAAGGCCTTTAAGACTGATCTTCATTAGGGATTTCATGAGGACAGTTGATGCGTTTTTTCTTTCCCTTGTTCCCATCTGGATTTGTTTTCTCTGCTATGTTAATTTCTTTGATTTTTATTTCTTGTACTATAGTTATGTGTTTTTAACAATTTGTAAATCATCCAGAATTGCTGGGAGTCAGGTGGCATATGAATTTAATAAATTATTATTTACTGCATAAAATGAAGTCCAGTTATGATTGAAAATCTTATTATTCAGGATGAAGTTTGCTCACGTTAAATTGAGAAGTGTCATTCTGTCACAGTCCTCTGTTTTACATTTGACAGTATAGTTGGGAATCATAATTTTTATAAAACCTATAGATGAATTCATAAAGATTACTAAAAGTAAACAAGAACTGGAAGTATGGGAAAAGCCATGATAGATTACTATGTAAATGTAATAATGCCTACCAATAATTTGAACATACAAACTAAATGCGGTAAAGTATTGCAACAAATGTGTTATAAGCATAGCTATATACCATTTTTACAATTACAACATAAATCCATTTTATTATTAGCATAATCTGAAAATATGCTAACATAAAATTCCATCCCCCCTCCCCAGCACATTTGTAGCATACCCCAATATTGAGCATTCCAAATGAGCGAAGTTGGATTCATCCCCAGAGAGGATTCCATTTTTAACTGTGATCTGTTCTCAGAAAGAAGTAATTTCAGCAAATTCATAGCGTTGATAACATAATTATTTTTTTGCTGAAGGATAAGGCAAAGGTCATGCATAACTTGGCATGTTTATTTATCAATTGGTAAGAAGTCCGTGCTGTGTCAGCAGAAAAACAAAATCTGAGCATGAATGATTCCTATGCAAACCACTGTGAGAAATATCCTCCACAGTGATGAGTACAGTTCTTGGCCAAACATATAAAACATGCTATACGAAAAAGTTGCTAACTAAACATATGTATTAAATACTGGAGGGGAAGGGGGGTGGTTTACATTTTTATTATAATTTATTCTATTTAACAATCTAAGAAATTTGCAGCCATCAGCAGTTCCAGTGCAATCTCAGGTGCAATTGGAAATTCAGGAATCTCTGTGGAGCTGTTAGTGTAGCGAACCTTATAGGTGAAATACATGCATACTTTAGATAGGACGTGAGAAGGAATCTCTCTGAAATTCACTTCGTTTGTTTCATTTTCAGCAAACTGCCCTGTGCATATAAAAAACAAAGATAACTCATCAGTATATTTTTGACAAACATTTAATTCAGAAGTGTGTTTATGTTGCATTTGAATGTATATACATATAATTTAATGAAACCACTACTTAAACTTCTGCATTTTAGATTTGTTATGCCTTCTTTATCTTTTATAATTATTTAAATTTGATCAGCCTGAACAAATTCAGAATGAGTTTTCAGATATATTCATTTAACCTTAGGTATTTTTTTTAATAAATCCTGTCAAACTAATCCTTATTGCAACTTGTTTTAATTACCCGTATTTTTTGGAGTATAAGATGCGCTTTTTCCACCCCGAAAAGTGGGTGGAAATGTCTGTGCGCCTTATACACTGAATGTTGCCGAAGCCCCGCCCATCCCCTAGCCCTCACCCATCAGCCTCTGCCTCCCAGCAATTTCCTCCTTGTAGCAAACAGCAAATAGCCTGTTTCAGCTTCAGCACAGCCTGATTAGCAAAAGCAGGTGATTGTTGCTTCAATCGGCCTCCTGACGATCTGCTGTTTCAGGATGCAGGAATCGCCATTGCCTATTGCCGCCTCCACGTGCCCCATTTTCTGCCTCCATGTGCCCCGTTTTTGGCCTACACTTGCTCCATTTTCCACCTGTTCGCGTGGAGGTCGAAAACAGGGCGCACGGAGGCGGCAATAGGTGATGGTGATCCCTGCAGCCTGAAACAGCTGATCGTCAGGAGGCTGATTCAAGTGACAATCAGCTGCTTCTGCTAATCAGGCTGTGCTGAAGCTGAAACAGGCTATTTGCTGCAAAGAGGCAAATGGCTGGGAGGCAGAGGCAGATTTTTGTTTGTTTTCCTCCCCAAAAGCTAGGTGCATCTTATACTTATACTCACAAAAATAGGGTATACTACTGGATCTAATCAGATTAAAATCAGTTAACTTCTTGAATGATGCACTAATAAATAACATTGCCCTTTTCAGCCACTATTTCTACACACACATGTAAACACATAGCACATTCACATGTACATATAGAGAAAGCTGAAAATTGCATTATTAAAAGTTATATTCTGTGACCATTTTCTCTGTATTCACTGGCCTTCTGGTACATATATGTATTTCTTGGAGGAAAAGCCAAAAGAGATAAGTATTTGGCATATGTAGCATTCAAGCCTTGACTTTGTTTAGTACTTGTAGTTTAGAACATAAGCCTGTATTTAGTCATTGGCCCCCACTAAATATTTCGGGGGGGGGGGGAGCACCTTGAATCCATATAGTTGATTGGTATTTGAGAAGATATGTAAAATAATCTGTTTTCTATTGTTGATCTGCATCCAGAAGTAATAACTGCTGCATTATATCTCCAAAAGGAGGAGCTGTTTTTATGTTATCCTGGCTTTCCAATAAGGAGTTGAGAAAAACATATTTGGCTGCCCATTTTTATTCATAATTCTATATTAATTAGCAAACTGAGAGATAATGGTTGATCCATTAATTGATCAGCTAGCTTTATAGTTGAGAACTGTCTTTTTCAGATATTTATTATTTTATTTGCAGATGTAAAATATGGGAAAGCATCCAAAAAAGTAGCTAACAAGACATCAACATTCAGAAATCTTTTAAAGTTCTCAGTAAATCCTGTACAAGTTATATCTATAACTATATATGAGGGACCTCTTTTCTGTCAGATGTTGCTGCATGAATCCATCATTTATAACTTTGTTTCTGTCCCGAGATCAGATTAGGCCTCTACATTTTAGAGAAATTTAAACTCACATTTAATTAAAACTTAAAAACTATTTCTTTAGCAATATTAAATGCAATTTTAAAAATAACTGGATTTTAAATTAATCAGATTTTATTTCCAAAAAGAAATGAATTGGGAATTGTGCCATACTGATGTTAATTATTATAAAAGTATTTGTCATTAATCTGAATTAAATCTGATATTGATAGCTGTTGATTATCCCTGAATTTTAGTCCTAGAATTGTAATAAGCATGATTGAACATATGTGAAATATAAGTGAATGTGATATGAAATATAAGCTTCTTCGCCCCATAAATCTGGCTTGCAGTAACCCAAATCTATTTTATGGATTTAGTGGGCATGGCAGGTAGAATAATATATTTGTTAGAAAATGGCTACAGTGAGGAAGGGAAATTCATCCTACCAGTGATATCACTTGTATTGGCAAATACACTCTCAGTCTCTATAGAATTGTACAATTATTATCATTAGCAGATAAATATGGAAATTATTTTTCCATAATATATATAATTGACCCAAACTGGTACCATGGCTAACTCAAAACAGATCCCCTTTCATAAAAACAAAAACTGATCTATAAAAATGTACCTGAAACTTAAAATCTGTCCTCTGGTAATATTGGAAAACCCCTGTGATTCCAAAATCATTTTAACTTTTGTAACGTAATCTCTGACTGAAATTGAAATATTAAATCCTACAAAACTCTACTGTTCTTTTTGAGAAACTGGTTCCAGAGATTACTCTAGTATTATAAGACAAAGAAAAAATTCTCAATCCCAGTTTTTCAGAAATGAGTGTTATACTAACCTGGGCCACTCAACATTGCCTTTATTGTTCCTGATGTGAGTGCGTGCTCTCGTTTAACAATGAATTCATGGCCATCAGAAGATATCAACTTCACATACATAGCATCAGGGCCTTCACACCCACCATATGTTTTCTCTTCTCCATCTACAATATGAAATGAATGAATAATTTCAATCTATGACTATTAGGTTTAACAATGAAATAATAAATAATACAACATTAATTATTATATATAGTTTGGCATGGAGAACCTGTTTGGTGTAGTGGCCAAGGTGTTGATCGAGAAACTAGAAGACTGAGTTTCACACCTTAGGCATGAAAGATGGTTGGGTTACTTTGAACAAGTCTCTCTCTCTCAGCCTAACCCCCTTGTTGTTGGAGGGGGAAATAGGAGGAAGAAGGGGTGTTAGATATGTTTGCTTCCTTGAGTTACTTATAAAGTAATAAAAGTGGGATAAAATCAAATAAAGCAAATATATATGAGAATGGTAGCAAGCCAAATATGATATTGAGATATATCTTATCTTATTTGGGATAAATACTGTAAGAGTTCTTATCTCAAGTTGCTTTAGTATTAGGTAGACACTAATCTACTAACCTGAAATCTTTCAAAATACTATAGCATTCCTTGGTAACATTCAAATCTGATGAATTTTAAAAAGGCATCCTTATCAACATTTTGAGATAGTTATCTAAAATACTTCATAACAGGAAGTAAATTTAAAAGATAAAATGTAAATATATAATTCCAGCACACTATAAAGTAGAATGAATTCTAGTGTTTTCTGTTATACCCACCCTTCCTACAGGTACTGGCAACCTTTGTTTTTTAAAAAAATTTCTCACCTGTCAGAATAACAATACTCACAACATGGCTTATAAAAAGACCATATTTGTAGAATTGTTTCTATAGGCTGTTAATGGAAATTAGCTTCATGAGGGAGAATGGCTGAAGAAAAAGTTCAATTGTGCAGGCTTTGAGATGGTAATTACTTCCCTCCCTTCTCCAATTTTCAGAACTGCTTATACTGCCACTTCTTTCCTGGGAAGCATGTTTTCGTGATAGTTTGTCACTTGCCCATCTTTCTTCTTTGTTCCTCTTCAGTTTTTCAAGATTTTTAGAATCCCCATGTCCTTTCATTCATATTTTATTCATACTTTAACTTTGTGAAAACTTGATTTATCTCCAAATAACATGAGGAAAAAACAATTTTGAAGTTTTAAAAGGGGGGAGACATTGAGGAAGTGATACATATCTCCAAATAATGTAAGATCACAAAAGTGTCATTTTGTCATTCAGCAAACAAAACGAACCTTAAATGATACTCCATGACAAACAATTGCAATCACAAGTATTATATTAATTACTACTGCCACCCACGTTTTCATTTAAACATGACTGGAGGTAAAATTAGCACTTTTATAATATATTGAATAAGTTCTTAAAAAGCAAAGATACTTCTAAAGGATATTTTTGTCAATATCCTTACCCATCTCTTCTTAACAAATGCCTTTGGAGCTTTTAAACAGGATCTGAAAACAAATGGAAAAATACATACATATTCAAGTTCATTATGAAAAAAAAAAGGAAAATTGTCTAGTGGCAGTACAAGGTCACTAACTGCAGTCCTTCCTACAGTTGGTAGTGACCTTAAAGAAAAACATGATTTAGCTATGTTTACTGTACTATATTACCACACCATATATAGCATTATGTTTACATTACTACCCCTTAATTTGATGCCAAGGTTATCTAAGGATCCTTAATGCACAATTATGAATTTGACTGGCCAATCACATGCCTGGCTAAAATCTTATCTAGGTATTGTATGCCCAGAAACATTTACAATAGGTTTCAATGTAGTTCATTTACAATGTCACAGGCAATCAGTCATATGATCACTATTTCACTGCTAGCTTCCCACAAAGTGGGGAAGCCAGCAGGAAAGGTGCAAGTCACTCTGGTAAATTGTTCCCATCTGCAGCGGATACTCTTGCCTGTGCACAACCTCTACCAGCCCTCTTAAGCCTCCATTAACTCACTCTCCCAGTTCCCTCATCTCACCTATAGCATGTGCTAGGCCTCTCAAGCCCTCCCCACCCTCTTTGGCAACTCTGTGCTCCTTACCTGGGACTCCCTCTTCTTTTCCCTCAACAACCCACATGTCTTCAATTAACAAAACAGCCACCAGATCTGCCAGGATTGCAATTGCTAAGTGATGGTCATGTGACACTGCATTTTATGACTGCATTGCTTAGCAATGGCAATCCCACTCTCAATTGCTGTCATAATTCAAGAACTATTTTATACTAAATAGATTATTCTATGACGTTATCTGGAGATTAAATGAGTTAAGTTTTCCTGAAGGCCTTTTAATAGACATTCAAATTACCATTGTAAATGTTATCAAAATAAGAGACAAAAACTGATAACTGATAACTCATATGTGTAGCTCAGGGTTGAAATGAGGAGGTCTTTGGTGCTCTCTAAGCTTCTTTTCTTGCAGATGTTTCATTACCCAAACTAGATAACATCATCAGTAACAAGCATGTCAGATGATTTAATTCAGTCTTCCAGAACTTAATACCTATCAGATATATTGAATTATATCTCCTACAATCTAAAGGCCAAGGATAAGTGTCTAGAAAGATTCTATGTAAACATCCATGGCATTGCTTGCACAGAGCACCATGGTAAAATGATTGGATTAAGAGTGACTGGATTTTAGTCATAAACATCACTTGGTGAAGGTAGCCTATAGAACATGGAATATCAGAGTTGGAAGAGATCCTGCAGATCTTCCAGTCCAACTCTGCTTGAGCAGCAGATACTATTTAGCCAGGTGGGCTGTCCAGTCTCTTCTTAAAAACCTCCAGTGATAAAGCACCCACAATTTCTGAAGGGAAGCTGTTCCACTGGTTCTTTTCACTGTGAGGGAATGTTATAAAAGCCTATATAAATATAGTCTTCACTCACTCTTAGCGCAATCTATTTAATCAAGCTGTTACGTAGAAACACAGGATGGTACACTTCACCATAAAGTAAATGGATAGACAGTCAGTCAGTCCAGGAATTTCTTTCACATACCATTTTTATTAAAAATATCTAACTGGATTTTTTTTGACCAGGTGTAACCTTGATTTCCAGAATAAATATTCCTTCTGGCAAAAATACTGCCCATATTATCAGAATACAAGTATGATAATTGCCAATAAGGAACAGTTCATATTGTATGTGTATTCTTGCATAAAGTATATCAATATTATGTCTATGTATTTACATAGCTATATAAATATAGTTTTATTCTTGGATTTACAGGTATATTTTTCAGGATAAATCCCCACCCCAAACACATTGGATGATACCTCAAGATTCCTTACAGATAAAAACACATGGTAATGAGTAGGAAATTCTCATTCTAGGCAGCATGGCCAGAAGTAATGTTGTTAGCTGAATTATGTTAAAAATCCTGTAGACATATTATACAAATATTGTCTTCATTTAGAAGACAAAATTACTATACTGTACAGAGTTAGGGATCTTGTTTAAAATTGAAATACACATAGAAAGAGCAGAACATTGTTTAACATTGGTTAAGTCTATGATGTGCCAAGTTGGGAATCAAAACACAAGTCTTACTATCAGCTAATTCCATGATCTACCTGTTGAGTAAAACAACTGAGATTAAGAAATGCCTGCCCATACTTAGATATTGCATCAATATCTGCTTTGTCAATTGATCAGTATACCAACACAACTGGCACTGGGCAAAGAAAATGACTTTGAATGCCACTTTGCACAAAACCCTTCACCAATTTATTTGAATGTTTGGGATGTATTACTCCTGTAGAAGGGGCACTACTACTTCATGGAGGACAGATACATCAAGGACTTTTAATCTTGAGACTCAAATAACTCAAATACCAATCTCAACAATGGTGAAAAGGGTAATTCCTCCATCTCCTGATTGCAAGAAATCTAGAGGCACTGCTTGGCCATTGTGAAAAACAAAACAATAAACTTGGACTGACTTGTGTTTTTAGAGATTTTAGATGTCTAAATCTTAGGTTGTAAACAGTTGCTAATTTAATCGGAATCAAAATCAGTTTCACCAAACTGAATCTGAAAAGATTTGTTTTTGCTGCTTATGCACACATGAAGTGACACTACATAGGTGTTTCTTCTTCCTATGGTACCATTCAGAACTATAATTCTTAGAATTTTTACCTAGAATGACAATTAGCTGGGGAATTTGGAGCAATTTCCATCCTAATATGATCCATATTAAGAGAAGGGTGATGTGTGTGATTAGGCTTTGATATATAATGTATTGCTTTACCTAATTTTCTAGCATTATATGTACAGTAACAGAGTCAGTTTGGTGCAGTGGTAAAGGCACCAGGCTAGAAACTGGAAAACTCTGGTTTCTAGTCTTGCCTTAGGTATAAAGATAGCTGAATGACTGTGGGACTGTCACTTTCTCTCAGTTCTAGGAAGAATGCAAATAGTAAGCCACTTCTTAAATCTGGTCAAAAAAACCCTGCAGAAATCCAGGCAGTTGGTAGGAGTCAACGCTGCCTGGAAGGCACATGTATGGTATAATCTGTATTCTTATTGCATGGATCATATTTTAAATAATGTTGAAAAATACTTGGGAATTGCAGGCAAAGAACAGTTTTTAGAAGAGTGAGGAATAGTATCACATTACCAAAGCTACCATGCATGATTCTAAGCTACACAAATATTTGAGTTATGAATCTCTTGCTATCAGAGTGGCTCATTTCATTTTAATCATAATGGGGGTAGGGCGGGGAAGCAGAGAAGAATGCTAGAGATGGAGGAAAGAAATGATAGAAAAAATGTGTGGCCAAGTCACCCCGAGAGAAAAATCCATCCAGGAGTTCACAAATAATGAAGAGCTGAAGCCTACAGAAAAAAATGACAAAGTCCTCTTAGTCCTTACGAAAAGGGAAGAAGGCGAGGCAACTATTACAGGGTGCTTTTCACAAACAGTTGTCTAGAGACATGGCAGCTCTGAGAAAAAGAAGTAATTTTCAGGGGGTTCAGGCAGGAAAATAGACACGGGGTGCTTTTAAGAGGGCATCAATAATTCCTATAGGAGGCAAGATCGGCTTCCCCAGTGCAATGCGAAGCACCGTTGGGGAAGGCTGGTTAAAGAGATTCAAGCCCGGGATTGGGTCACTTTCCGCCCAGCATCGACACCAGCCGCTTCCTCGTAACGAACAAAACACAAGAAAGAAACGTGTCTACCAGGCCGAGCGCTGGTCGCGATCCAACAACTCACCGCTTCCCAGCCGCAGAAATCCGCCAAGCAGCTTTTCAGGCACGACAGCACTCCAGCCGGGACAATCCTCCGCAGAAACCACTTCCTGTAGGTCACCGAAACGATTTCCGGTTTCCGAAAAGCAAGAAGGGAAACAAATACGATAGAGATATAATTTAGAGTAACACGCTATGGGAGCAGCAACTGGGAGAATCTTTTGTTCAATAACTCAAATAACTGGAGGGCGAGGTATCTTACTAACGGTATTGTCAAATGCCAACGAATGGTCCTGTACAGATTTGAATTATTAGAGCTACGCCGGACTTGCTCGCTCTGTAGAGTGACCCCTTCCCTGCTGAAAGCAGAGCCGCACCTGTCTCCCACCACTGCATCCCAGTATGTATATGTTGTTTAAATCTCACGTGGATATAAGCAAAGTTGATTATTTTCCTTATAACTTTTAGATCAACGTTTTTCAAACTGGGCAACTCTAAAGATGTGTGGACTTCCAAGTCTCAGAACTCCCACCCATTTTAAAGTTGACAATTTTGAAAAACGCTGTTTTAGACTAAGAGAGGAACCTGTGTAGTGGATATAACGGGAAAGACCGTTCCCAAAAGTAACAAGCTGCGGATTCTTATGGCGCCGCTTTTAATTTTTAATTAAATTAATTCATTTTTAACTAAGTTGAATCATTCCATGCTGAGGTCAGCGTTAACTTAAAACTCAATGAACTCGGGAGAATGTGGCAAGTTATGAAAAGGCGGAAGTTTGAATGTCTCTCCGGCCTTCGCCCGCCAAAGCAGCGCAGCTCCTCTTCCCGGAGGTTGGCGCGAGTGGCTTTGGTGTGCGAGTGCTGTTCAGCCCTACAGATCCCTTTGAATCGTACGCGGGTGGATTCTTGTGATCACTAGGTAAAAAAATCTAAGGAAAGACATTGGAGATTAATACCAAGTAAGGGGAGAAGTAACTCTTAATTTCCAAGAAAAAGGGAGTTTTAATAGGAAATGAGTAGAAAGGAACTTATTTTTTTCTGAAGTTTAAAGCAA
The DNA here is from genome assembly GCA_032468155.1 of Oxyrhabdium leporinum. NCBI lineage: Eukaryota > Metazoa > Chordata > Lepidosauria > Squamata > Cyclocoridae > Oxyrhabdium > Oxyrhabdium leporinum. The sequence continues at coordinate 12,319 of JANHFL010005681.1, read as the reverse complement.
TTTACTTGCCTCCTAGAAAGACTCGGTGTCTTTTTTTCTTAGCTCACCCAGTTTTATTTTTGCATTATTTTGTTACTATTGAAATGCTTTGTTATCTATTGAAATGCTTTGTTATCAATATGAAAAATTCTAATTGATTTGAAACCATGCCATAGCTTTCTAAATAAATTGACAAAATAGAGGTCTTTATAAAACTAATTATCCCATACTTTTCTTTACTAGAAATACTTGCAAATGTGGTAGAGAACAGCTGCAATATCCAGCTTCAACAAATGAAGTCAGTTATGGATGGTGGAGCTAGGTTTGTTGAAACTCTAAAGCGGACAGGATACTTAAAGGCAAATTCACTTAACGGAGAAGACTTTGACTGGTTATTTGAAACTTTGGAAAATAAATCATTTCTGGAGTGGTTCTGTACAGCTTTGAATGAACGTAATGTATTATCTGAAGAAGAGTTGCAGTCATTTAATGCTCTCCTAAAATCATCAAAACCTATTTTAGGAGAAGAAGCTCTCGATGAAGTTCTCAAGATTTCCAAGCCTCTTGATTTGAACACTAACAATTGTGAGGAAGAAGAGGAAACCCTTAAAATGTTAGAAAATGAATTTCAAACTCTTAAAAAGATTAAACAGGTAAAGATTCATCGTCGTAACAAACTTCAAATCATGGCTTCGGCTAATAGTTTTATCTCCTTAAAGGTTAAAGAAAGAGGTGGGAAAGAACTCAAAATCCTGAAAGATGGTCAAGGGAACTTTACAGCCATGAATATAAAGATAAACAATGAGCTTCAAATGCTAACTGAAGGAATTAAGAAACTTGCTTCTTTTTTTGCTGTTGCAGCTGGACAAGACCTGGATTCTCTTCCTGTGCTGCTAACCCAACTTCCTTTAGATAATTATTTGTATCAAGAAGAACAAAGCACCGGAGCTCTTACTTCCTATACAAAAAAACAGTTTTTTCAGGGTATTGCTGAATTGGTGGAAAGTTCTAATGAAGAAAATTTTCAACTTGTACATATAAGTAAGTCCTCCAGCTATGAGGGAAGCAGTGATATATATGATGAAAGATCAGAACTGGCTAGGTTGCAAATGGCATATATTTGTGCTCAGCATCAATTAATTCAGCAGCAAGCTAAGAACCTAAGTATGAGATCGGGTCTTCAGTGGGCAGAGAAAAGTATGAGTACTTTTAAAAAGGTAAGGTGATTTTTGCATAAGGGTTAATACTTAAAGATATGATTTTAAATGGTATTTTAATTATTAGTGAGTTGACTTGAACATGTCATCCTCTTAAGGGTTCCATAGGCTGGCACTCATTATTTTGAGCAAGCTCATTTGGCATTTTAGAATAGATTAATCCTGAAAATGAAGTATGAGTTGCTCAGATCCATGCTGAGTTGGACTTGGCTGGTTTTGAGGTGTGAGCTGGAATGAGTTTGAATCAATGATTTTTGAAGTAAATAGGATTCTCTGCCATTAGGGAATGGTATTTGAAGAAGGGGGTAATAACTTCAGATTTGAAGAAGGCAATGGTTTGACCCCTGCTTAAGAATTCATCCCTGGAGCCAATACTTTCAGATAGTTATCGCCCCTTTTTAGGGAAGGTTGTTGAAAATGTAATTTGACTGTAGCTGTAGAGCACCTTGGAGAAAGTGGATTATCTAGGCCTGTTTCAGTTAGATTTCAGGCCAGGATTTAGTACAGAGACAATCTTGGTCACACTCACAGATGACTTGTGCTGGAGCTAGGATGGAGGTGATGCATTTATTCTTGTGTTCCTTGATCTCTCAGGGGTTTAGTACATTGACCATGGTATCCTGGACTAGTTTCGACAGTTGGGAATTGGAGAGACCATTCTCCTCCTTTAGGGCCAACTTCAGTGGATACAAGGGGTGGGAGAAATAGCTCCCTAGGCCCCTCATAGCTCCCTAGGCTCAATGTTGTGTCCCTTCCTATTTAATATCTACATGAAACCTCTGGGTTATGTCCATATCAATCAGTAATATTGGAAACTTATGGGTGAAGTGAGAAATACTTGATAAAAGAACAAAAGACTTCTAAAAGTTTCTATCCATATATGGATCAATGATGGCTGAATTTGCGTCATAGAATAGTTTCTTTGTTGCAATCCATTATGGTGCCTTTCAAAAATCCATTACACTAAAGTCCATTATAGTATGAATAAAATAATTATAAAGAGATTGATAAACAAATGAAGTTTTGAAAAATATTTCTCACTATCTCGGGTCTACAGCAACACAGATTTTAAAGATGGGTAATTGTAATTATACGTCAAAATATAGTATGTTATGTTATAGAATGTATTCAATTGATATAGCTGACCACTTTTCAAATGATTCTGGGCAGCTAGTAAAGGTTAAATACATCACAATATGTAAAGAAGGCAATGAAAATAAAACACTACTTTAGGGAAAACCACAGACTTCAAGTAGTTGCAACAGACTTATATATTATCCTGCCTCAGAGCATGGTGGAAGAGCCAGGTCTTTGGGGAATTTTAAAGGCCAGAATTGGGTTAGGATGTATTCCATAGACCAGGCATTGTGATAGAGAGGTATGCTTTTTGTGTCTTACAAGATGACATTGTTCAATTGTTGACCTAGAGCACCTCGACTCTGTTGGATGCTGTGAGATAGGCAGAAATTAGGAAAAGGAATGGAACAGTATTGTAAATATGTATAAATATATATATTTATCCCCTCAAAATAATTAGAGGGGAACTTCTGGAATTCAAGACTTAACTAATAAGAATTCACTTAAACAAAAACTCAGAAACCATTTCTTTATATTGCAGATTCATGGAAAAGAAAACTTTGAAGCTAAAATTTCTAGCTTGAATAATGACATTGCAAAAATAAAAATAGATTTATCACAAATAAACAGTGGAACCCTACCTTCGCTGATTAAGGAGAATGCAGAGCTCTTGAATATGCCTGTGGTTAAAGGAGATTTTGATTTACAAATTGCTCGACAGGACTACTATATATCTAGGCAGGATCAGATTTGTAACCAGCTGATCAAACAGAAGGCATCATTTGAATTTCTTCAGTTGGCATATGAAATTGAATTTCGAAAACTTAGGGAAAACAGCCGTCTGCTGGAAAATATGGTGCAAGACCTGAAATTAAGCAATGACATTTTAGTACGGACAATAGAAACAATGTCTGAGCCTTCTATAGCCTTTCAAAGGACACCACGAAACACTGTTGAGCCAAAGGATATTGCAGCACATAGGTAAGAAGCTGGGTTATTTCAAACTTACTGCAGCACTAAACATAAGGCCTGTTGTCAATAAATAAATCTCGGGCCGAAACATAAAAACAATTTGTTTGAAATTAGTGTGTCTTCCTTATTGGTAACTGTTCTAAGCCAGCATATACTGTACATATAGAATGTACAGATAGTCCTCGACTTACAACAGTGCTTAGTGATCATTCAAAATTACAATGGCATTGAAAGCTGAAATGGAGACGATGTTTAAAGACAATGGATGTAATCTTACTTCCCATCCAAATTTTGCAGGTAAACAGTTTCTGAGTTCACGTTTAATATGCAAGTATTTTAGGATTTTGTTATTTGGATTGGAGAGTATAATTTACTTCCTTCCTTGAATAAAAGTATGTATGGATGTTACAGTTTGCATCAAGTGCACCCATATTTTTTGCACTATAAGACACTCCAGACCATAAGATGCCAAGCTTGCCTTTGCGGAGGAAAACAAGAAAAAAAATTGTCTCTGCCTCCCAGCAATTTGCCTCCTTGCAGCAAACAGCAAATAGCCTGGTCAGTTTCAGCACAGCCTGATTTAGCATGAGCAGCTGATTGGCAGTTGGATCAACCTCCCAGAATACCGCCAATCAGCTGTTCCGGACTGCAGGGATTGCCGTCACCCACTGCTGCCCATCGTTGCTGCCGCCACCGCGTGGAGGCTGAAAATGGGACATGCGGAGGCAGCGATTCCCGCAGCCTGGAACAGCTAATTAGTGGTATTCTGGGAAGCTGATGAAACCACCAATCAGCTGCTCATGCTAAATCAGGCTGTGCTGAAGCTGACCAGGCTGTTTGCTGTTTGCTGCAAGGAGGCAAATTGCTCAGAGGCAGAGGCAGAAGCAGATTCTTTTTCTTGTTTTCTTCCCCAAAAGCTAGGTGCGTCTTATAGTTTGGAGCATGTTATAGTCTGAGAAATACAATATGTCTTTTTAAACTGTATCCTTGTGTGGAATAAGTGTCTTCTCACCTTTGACTCTGAACACAATCAAATATTGTCAATATTCAACCTCACTGCACTTTGTGGAGCTGTCTTCTGTAGGATCAAATGAAGCAAATACATTCAGGGATAGGTGGTATGGATCACAACCAGTCTCCAACATGTGATAGTAGTGATTCCAGAGTTCATTTAGCTTGCTTTGATTTTTTTTAAGAGTGCTCCATGCTTGCATTTTGCCCTCTTGGATAGATTTTTTTAGAGCGATGATTAGTGGAGGTGATAGAAAGGAAGCACTTGTTGATTGATGACATTGTTTCTACCGATCCATTGTCCTCATCTATTGTATGTGACATTTATATAAAAAAACCTATGATGTTGAATTCATCAGTTTACAGCTGAAAAAATCCCACGTAATGAGAGATCTTTTTTCTCCAGCATTTTTTGTTATTACAGAATAACAGAATATGTTATTACATTTCTGTTATTACAGTGCCATCATCACAAAGGAGAATGAATGCTTCTAGAAATATTTCATGTTTTTGCATATGGGGATGCTCAACCTTTTTCCTATGCTAATGTTAAGAATGCTTAGCTATTTTTCACAGCTCCTCTTTTTTGTGCTTACCCAAATCAGCATTCATTGTTTCATTTAGTCTAGAGTGTCTAAGAATGTTGGAAAAAATAAAATACAATTATACAATCTCTTATCTGTTCTGTTATTTTGTTGAAACAGAACCCACCAATCATAAATTGCATTTCGCAGTACATGGATTAACAATGTTGAAGACATGCATGCTCTTAAATCTTCTGAGCTACAGGAGTCCAAAATAATTAAATGATGATTTCCAAAACTATAGAAGCGCTCTCTCTTCCTCTCTCTCTCTCTCTCTCTCTCTCTCTCTCTCTCTTTCTCTCTCTATATATATTTATATATATTTATGTATATATGTATGTATGTATGTATGTATGTATGATGTATGTATGTATGTGTATATGTGTGTGTGTGTGTGTGTATGTGTATGTATGTATATATGTATGTAAATATGTATGTATGTATATGTATGACTTTTCTTTCCACAGTTGTTAAGTGAATCATTCAAGTTATGTTAATAACCTGGTTGTTAAGTGAATCTGGCTTTCCCATTGACTTTGCTTGTCAGAAGGTTGCAAAAGGTGTTTACATTATCTGGAGACACTACAACTGTCATAAATAAGAACCAGTTGCCAGGCATCCAAATCTTGGTCATGTGATCATGAGAATGCTGCAATGGTCATAAGTGTGAAAAATGTTCATAAGTCACTTTTTTCAGTGATATTGTAATTTCGAACGATCACTAAGTGAACTGTTGTAAATCAAGGACTATCTGTATTACAGCTTTAATAATTAATATTAGTGCCCTAACTCGTTCCTGAGAAATACTGTAGCTGTCAACCAGTATATATCTGTCAGTACAAGAATTATGCAATCAGTTTCTATGTTCCATGCAGAACAACAACCCTATTAATCTAAAATTCTTCTCCTGGATCTACATAATTGGAAAGGCAATATATGTTCCACATAACAGGGCTGATAGAAGCAGGACATAATATTACACATCCTGTCTCTAACTTTTCATTATTAGATTATCTTTCTTGATATTGGCAAGATAGTATTTGTCTCACTTTTCATCTTGTGTGTTTCATCTGAACCACTACATATTATTCACATTCTGATTTAGATAAAACCTTCACCAGGCTCCTTCAGACAAATGTGTTTTTTCCCTGATGGTTTCTTCAGGCTAGAAGGTCAATATGAGAAGTTAGACTTTATTTGTAATATAAAAAGTTGGACTTTGGGAGGAGTGGATTGTTTCTGGATTGCTGTCATTAGATTGTTCACACCCTCTTATCATGATTTAAGCTCCTCCAGGATTGTTGCTAAAGTGCCCAGCACCTGCTGCTCTGCCTGCAATGGAGCACAGATGTGAATTGCTATGATAACCAGCCAATATCAGGCTTGCAATGCATGAGTCCCTGGATGACAGTATTTACTAGATCCAAGTGTAATTTTAGAAGATGATAAATTGAATATTTGGCTGACACTGCAATAAATATGTCTCCAAGAATGATACTTTAGCACCAACCTGGATGAACAGATAAAAAAAAATTGGCAGTTGTTTGAACCATCTGGCCATTGCTTGGGAAGATACATATTTCAGTATTAAGGACATCCATTGTCTATAAAAGGCAACCGCTTCAACCCCACTCTTAAGACCTTGAATAGCAGTAGTGAAATATTATCACCTAGAGATTTTATGGATCTCTGCCACAATGATGTAGATGATCACCTCTGCCAGATGATGTAGAAAGTCCTGAAATCAAAACCAGACACCGTAATTCAGTATAAAGGTCTGAATGTGACAGGAAAAGATCAAGATGATAATCTAAGGATCCTACATAAATTTTGTCCAATCTTATTTTTCGTATCAAACTAAGCTCAAGCATAAGTATGCTTCAAAATAATTACAATTTCTCTTATTTCTTCTTCCTCTGCCATTTTGTCTGTGCTGGATTTTATATGCAAATTCCTCAGGGCTGGACTTTACTCTTTTATAATCTTCAGTGGAGTTCATTGGAAAAATTTCCACAATTCATGCATTTTCACCTGAAGGACAAATACATTTTCTATATTAAGTTTATTTTGCAAAAGCCGAGATAATCAAGATGGTACAGCATTTGAGGTGTTGGTCTCACACCAGAAACACCCAGGTCTACTCTTAGCCAAGAAATTCACCTGGTGATTTAGGGCTATTTACTATCTCTCTTCCAAATTTATTTCCCAGGGTTGCTGCTTTGGTAACAAAAATGAAGGGATATCTCTGTATAAACTACTTAGAGCAACTGGAGAAAAGCAGGGTATAAATTTAACAAATAAATAATAAAAATTAAGTTGGGGATCAAAACCAAACATACAGAAAGACCTTAGTCTTTTGCAAGTTAATTAAAAATATTGAGATGTTAGTTTTAACAGAGTTCGCTGCAAAATCTAGAACAACTTGTTATGTTTTTCCTTTTGCTATATCCGCCAGACAGAGCTAGAGTTTATATGGTAAAGCACCACGGATTAGTTTTGGTATAAATTTTAATATTTATAAAATGTTTTATATTTTCTTTAAAATTTTCTTACCCATCTTGGCTATTCACTGAGTAGAAAAACAGGGTATTCATCAGATAAATAATTATCTACTTCAGTTCAATATGGTTTATGATCATGATGGACATTTCTTTTGAATTTATATAGTCTTTATAATGTTGGCTGGTTATCTTTCTGGGTCTACTTAGCAGAAGGCATGCAGACAGCTCTGATCCAGTTCAAAATATATAATTTGAGGATTCTATATAATTTGAGGATTCAGAATATTTGATTGATTTAATTCAGTTCCCAAAGCATATTACCTTCCAAATGGAGGCATACCATTTAATTTGATAATTGTATCCAAATTATTCATTCAGTATGGAAAGTCAACTTTATTCAGGGTTTCAATCAAATTGTCTCGGATTCAAATCTCCAGAATAAATTTTTGCACAGCTGTTGTCTATTACCTTCCAAGTCTATGTACAGAAGGTGGTTCTTCACAATGAGTAATTCTGCTCTTGACTCAAAGAAGCTTATTACTGGGAACTGGGAAATATCTCTGGAACAATATTATCAGTAATATTGAGTCATTTCCATTTTTTGTAATTTCTTAGTCAAAGTGTTGCTATTGACTGTCCATATAGAATGTTGAGACAAATAAATTGTGAATATATATTTTGTCTATCATTTCAGATTAGTTGAAGCATCTTTGTAGCAATAAAAACATTACATATATTGTAGTTTTAATTAATATTGCATTACTTTTTCCAAATTGGAAATCAAGTGGCATATTTCTTACACCCTAAAATTCATGATGATTTGGATTCTGCCACAGATAAAAATATTTTATACTAAAGAAACACAGCTGTAAATTTGGTAAATTCTTATTTCCATCAGTCTATGAAAAGGGGTTTGAAATGAAAATATGCATAATCCAACTACTTTACAATACTTGTTTCTACCCAGACTGTGGTTCAAATCTTAGATACTTAATTAAAAACATGCAAACATTTAAACATCTGCAGCAAATTCAGACTGGATCTAATGAAATACATGCTAATCGTATATTTATGAAAATTTTGACAGCATGGTATGATCATGAATTAATTATTCAATATTACTCAATTCAAACAACAGATGTGACATTCATGGTGTGTAGTTGGTTCACAAGAAAATAATTAGTAAAAGAAGGGCCTTTTATCCTCTATACTTAGGCAAAATATTAGCTGTGACTATCTAGCTAGCATGTTTATTATTATGTACATATATAATTTACAATTGTCTAAGAACAAAATACATTGTGCTTTTATAAAATCCTGGAATGGAAGCTTGGTCAAAGTGAAGTAACTAACTTACCACTTTTATTTTCTGAATATTGAAAGGGAGGGGAAAGGGAGGGGAAATGGCAAATGGCAAATGGGAGGGGAGAGGAAAGGAAAGGACAGGGAAAGGGAAAGGGAAAGGGAAAGGGAAAGGGAAAGGGAAAGGAAACAAAAGGATCAGGAAACAAAAGGATCAGGAAAGGATCCAGAAACAAAAGGATCAAGAAAGGGAAAGATTTACTTTTATCATTGATATGCTGATACATCAGACCCTAAATCTGGCAATATATAGCTCATCAGGAAATGTCTTCCATTTCCTCAGAGCTTTTAGAAGTATGCTATTGCTAATTATCCCACAGCCTATGAATACAAATGTGGTGCACTACAGAAAAGATCATGCTGCCAGAGAAATAACAAAACATATTGTGTATGTTGTGTTTGCGCGTGTGCAGCAGAAATTCTGTAATGCTTAAACAATGTAATATATTCTTGAACTTTTCTTAAACAGTCTATAATGTTTGATTTCATAATGCAGGTAGCTTGTTCCTAGACAGATGTGGACTAATTTGAGTGAATGTGCCTCATTGGGATCCCCAGGCAGTGCAGTGTTCAAAGAACCATTATAGCTAATGGGTTGTTTCTAATTGTACTAATTTCCTCAGTAACATCTTGATAATAGACCCCAGCAAGGTAAAGTCTGCATCTTGGTCATTCATAGACCTTTTGGATTCTGATGACACTAAGAGGTCACTGTGAAGTCGGAGCACATCAGTGTAAAATGTGGTGGCCAAGCAAATCAAAAATATCTTCTTCCAGCAAGTGCATCTACAAATACTTCAAGGATGTATATTACCCTCTAGAATTGTTGCTGCATTTTACTTAAACAGCAGTCTTTCTCTCATTTGTCTGTGCCATAGTTGGAAGGAATGAACTTGCTTCTCTGTCAGTGCATAAAAGGCTATGCAATTGGGGTGATAATCCATTAGCTATAATATCTAGGCAAGGAAGAATGGCACAGTTAGAATTTGACCTCAGCCTGTTATAATTTCCTTTTCTTTCTATAATAAAAGCAGAGAATACAAGCAGAGGAAACTCAGCATTATGGAAAAGGAGACAATCCTCTGTAGGAAGTTAAAACCTACCCCTCTCCTAGAAAAATGAAATATTTTCGGAAATATTAAAAGGGCAAAATATTTCCCTTAAAAGGGAGGCAAAAACTCAGCCCCTCCCCCATCTTTGTTAATGGGCCACTAAGGCCTGAGCCAGTCTATTCTACATAACATTCTCCTTCAGGCAGAGCCATTTAATTGCCCTTCATTGCATCACCCAGCAAGATTCAACCAAACTCAGCACACAGACAACCTACAAAGCTAGCTAAGACCTCTGATAGCAACCAATACTCTTCTTGTGCCCCAGGAAGTTCAAAGCCAGAGAGGGTGTAAAACAAAGGGACTCTCAGCATCTCTTTTCTTCGCGCAACATCTCTAAGGCATGTGAACCTATTCATCAAAACCATGTGGTCCCACTGTCTACCATTAAACCATCTTTCCAAGCAGTCACCATGTTTTTCCAGTGTCTTTTTCCCCACTTGGAACAGAACCCAGAAGGATATTTCTTCCAACAATTGAAATAGAATTTTTATATATTATATTAATAAAACAAATAAAACTTGGGGGGGAAAGAAACAATACATAAAAACTGTCTCTTAAAAAAAGTTTCCCTGATGTTATTTATATTCTAAGATTTTTTTCTGCTTCAAGTAATTTTCTCCATTCGTTTGTAAGAAAGTTGTCCAATGCAAATGTAAGAATATTGCTGCGTCAGTTTAATGAATAATTTAGAGACACTCCATATAAAAAATTTATAGCATCATTCATTTACCACTATGGAATACAAAGCCTATTTTCATGGCTAAATGACACTATAAATCAGTGATGTGGAGAGAGTCCTAGTTTTCTTTAATCCAAACCAGGAGGTTGAAAGGGTGCTAAATGAAATCTGATGTTTCACAGCAATTGGCTTTTAGAGGTGTATGGCATTTGATCCAAGAGGCAGGTCATAAATTCAATGAACATTAATTTCCATTTACACCATCTTCAGGATGGATGATCTTAAGTACAGAGGTGCACGATAGCATTTGTAATGGTATATTAAGCAGCTACATTATTTTAAATATGATAACATTAATGCATTTTCCACATAGAGCTTATAGATTAGCCAAATGTATCATGGCCAGAGAGTTTGTTGACCATGCCAGAATAAAAACTAAACTGAAATTGACTCCCAACAATTAGCATGCAGGAATCATTTATTTCCATCTGCTTATTAATATGGGTCAATATCACCAATCCACCCCTATAAGACTATAGCAGGACACAGAAGATTCAAGATTGGAATAAAATAATATTTTTCTAATTGATTGAACAGCAATCTTCAGTGGAGTACCTCTTTTGGCTGATACACTGTTGAAAAAATAAAGATAATTTAACAATTAGAGTATATTGTGCAAAAATATTAAAACTATAAAAAAAAAACATGCCTTATTTATGAACTTTATAGTACTTTACAATAAAGCTCCACAAATTGCAAGAATTGGACTTTCTGGAAATTCTACTGAGGTTTACAATTTAGAGTGGCCACTTTTACATTCCTCTTAAAAGGAAATCTCTCAAAAAAGGATAAAAGAGGAAGTTTCTCATAAAAATTCACAGCATGTCTCATGAATATATCAGAAATAAAGAGGCATGGTGGCTCAGTGGCTTGAAGATGCTGGATTTTTCGGCCAGAGAAGGTCGGCTCTGTGGATTTCATCAATTCAAGCCCTAGCACTGTGTGAAGGAGTGAGCTCCCATCACTTCCTCATTCCTGCCAACCTAGCAGTTCAAAAACATAAAAATTGAAGTAAATAAACAGGTACCACTCCAGTGGGACTAATGGCAGAAGCAAGAAACCAGCCAGCACCACACCTGCCCAAATGTGAGGAAAAAATCAGCAGAGAAAGAAGTCCAGGATGATACTGACTCTCCCATAAATTGCCGTAAGCTGCTTTGTGTGTGGAGCTAGTTCACCTCCTGTGGTACACCTGAAAGTGAACTGAATGAATTAGCATTCTTAAACAGTCAAACTACTACTCTATAATAATACTGTAGGCTACTGGATTCCAGTGCACCAATGGCATATGCTAAATAAATATTATATTAGGAATCTGTGAGGAAATATATGGCCCTCATCCTATTCTTTGGATCTCCATCCTAGATAACAAACTTATGATAGATTGACTGGTGTTGGACTTGCCTAGGATCATCTGGGTTCCATTCTTAGGTTTTAAACAAGGAACTGACTTATAGAATTATAGTGAAGTTGTGAAAATTATAATATATATATATTAAAATTGCAGCCTAATGATTCACAGTTTAGAAAAGTGATTTGTTACATGTTTTGAAGAGCAGCAGGACAATTCCTGCATTTTGTTTCACCTTAATAAAAAATTTCCAAGATAATATGTGCTACTTATTTATCATAATTTTATAATTGTCAGGATTCCATCCAAGCTCATCCATTCAGCACTCAGACATGAATATATCCAAGTAAGAATTTATTAGAGAAACCATGTTGGTACATCTGGGAAAACCCTGAATCTGAAGTTCCAGGTTTT